>JASTWR010000958.1:0-67336 GCA_030770355.1 Harpagoxenus sublaevis | reverse complement strand
TTCCCTAAGCAACTGTATAGTCTGATCGCGAATCGCGAGAGCGTCGGTACGCGAATCAGTTCCTGTGAGCATGTCGTCGACATAAAAGTCCCGCCGCGACGCACAATGAACCGAGGAGAAATTTTTTTTCGTGTTGCTCTGCGTGATGCTTGAGAGAATTCGTGGCCAGAAATGAAGCCGCGGCAGTTCCGTACGTGACGGTCTTTAATTCGTACACTTCAATCTTTGAGTCGCTGTCTTTACGCCAGAAGATTCTGTGCAATCGCGTTTGCGTAGGGTGAAGCCATATTTGGCGATACATTTTTGTTATGTCGGCCACAAGAACAAATTTGTGGCTGCGAAAACGCATGAGTATGGATGTGAGATCTTCCTGAACCACCGGCCCGACGAGCATGACATCGTTTAGGGACAATCCGGTATCAGTCTTGCACGATGCGTCAAATATTACGCGTATTTTGGGGCCTTTAGGAGTGGCCTTCAAAACGCATAGGTGAGGTATATAATAGGCACCCTGTTCATTCGAAGATTGCTCGTTTATTGGCTTCATGTGACCTAACGCGATGTACTCCTCCATGAAATCGGAATAGAGTTTTTTCAAAACGGGATCGCGGTTAAGGCGTCTTTCCAACCCTCGAAAACGATCTAAAGCAATTCCCCTCGAGCATCCAAGCTTATGAGTCCGACCCTCCTTGAGGGGCAGTTTAACGACGTATCTGCCTTGAGAATCCCGAAACACGGTTTCCAGAAAGTGCCTTCCACAGGCTAGCTCCTCGAGTGTGTAATTGTTGAGATTATTGCGAATGTCATCCATCTGCCAAAACTTTTGCTGATCATGCAACTCGGCGTTGCTTATGATAACGGGAAGAGAAACCGCCCTCTGATTTCGCGAGACACACGCTCCCATCCGACCGCCCAAGATCCAACCGAGCCTTGTCTTTTGTAACGTTGGATGATTAACTGAAGCCTTTATTTGCCCCACGCATATGAGACTCCAAAATATTTCCGCGCCGACAAGGATGTCAATTTCCGAAGAAACGTGAAAGTTAGGATCGGCCAATTTGATGTTTCGCGGTATATTAAACGCTGATTTCTTCATGTTAAATGCGGGGACGCTATCGACTACGTGGTTAGCGACTATGCAATCGATGCTGACGGAAAACGGATTCAAGCGCGAACGTAGTGTTACCTGGACCGCTTCCGTGGAGCGCGTAGCTGTGCCATTTACGCCCGATATAGACATGCTCACAGACCGCGGGGTCAAGCACAGGCTATTGAGATATTTCCGAGAGATTATGTTAACTTGCGATCCGGAATCCAACAAAACGCGACAAGGCCTTTGGGAACCGTTCTTGGCACGAACGAAGGCCACGGCGGTTGACAAAAGTGTGGATTCGCCGTGCGCGACGTTTGAGGCGTGAGCGATTACAGCGTTCGGAGTATCCGGCCCCGGCGGGCCCTTCTCACCCTTTTCAGTGCTATTGGATTCCGCTTGTTCGGATGACGTCGGCTGCAAGTGCAGCAATGTATTGTGTTTGCGAGAGCAGGTTTTGCAGCCCCCGGATGTGCATTTGCTTGAAGTGTGAGCTGTGGATCGTAGGCAGTTTAAACAAATCTTACGGGCACGAGCCTCGGCTATCCGTTTAGGAATGGAAAGAGCTAAAAATTGCATACATTGATAAGTGAGATGCGCGCCCTGACAATATTCGCATTTTGCCTTAAAGGCACTATTGCATGATGCCTTTTGCTTAGCATGTGGCTGGGAACGCGGGTTGATACCGGGCGATTTGTTGGTAGCCTCGAGAACTCGACATCGATGAGTTAAAAAAATCAAAGAACCGCTTTAATGAGGGCAATTCGACGCCCTCAAGTGACGACTGCCATTCTCGCGCCGTGTTCGTGTCCAGCTTGGAGCCGAGAATAAAAACTAAAAGATCGTCCCACGCGTCGGTCGGGCGTTTTAAAGCCTTTAATGCATGCACATGGCGGGTGGCGCCGTCCGCGATTTGTCGCAACTCAGAAGCGTTCTCCCTGGCCATTACCGGCAGATCGACGATTGACTTTATATGAGTCTGCACTATCACCCGTTTGTTGTCGTACCTTTCCTTGAGAAGGTTCCAGGCAACCGCGTAATTAGCGTCCGATATTTCCAGCGAGCTTATCACCGCACTCGCATCTCCCGAGACCGCGGCTCTCAAGTATTGCAGCATGTGTATGTCGCTGAGCAACGCGTTCGCGTGTATGATCGCGGAGAACGAATCGTGAAAGGGAAACCATTCGTCGTATTTTCCCGAAAATTTAGGCAAATCGAGTTTAGGCAAGCGGACGTTGCAGAAGGGTTCCGACGTTTCGGAGGTGCTTGTCGACGTCCCCGACGGTGACGCCGCGACACGAGGTGATGCAGACGAACCTCTTAATAAATCCCGCATTTTAACTGATAAATCATAATACGCTGCCTTGAAAGCGACTCTGTCATTGGCCTCGGCCTCATCGAGCATTTCTAATTTTGTTTGCAAGTCGTTATATTTGTCCCAGTGACGCTCTAATTTATCTTTACGCTCCTCGATTTGAGATATTATCACCGGCGTGGGGCCGCGAACGGAATCGACATAACCTTTTATACGCGTACATGCCGCCTTGATTATCGCACGGCGTTTCTTAAGGACGTTGGGGTCGGCTTCAGTAGCCATTGTAAAATAAGACTTTCTGGTCGAGTACCGCTAAATGAATTCTCCGTACCTGAACAATAATGCGGCGGGCGCTGAAAGTCGCTGCGTCGCGAGCAAAACGCAAGCAGGAGACGACGCAATGTGGCTGCCGATGTCCGTCACCGGGTGAATCTTCGCTGTAGCGGGCGACGAGGACGATGGCAATATGGCTGCCGATGTCCGTTGCCGGGCGAATCCTCGCTGTATGGCGGGCGAAGCGGACGAGGCAATATGGCTGCCGATGTCCGTTGCCGGGCGAATCCTCGCTGTATGGCGGGCGAAGAGGACGAGGCAATATGGTTGCCGAAGTCCGTCGCCGGGCGAATCCTCGCTGTATGCCGTGATTAATCCGCAGCAACGTGTCCGAGAAGGCTCCGTTGATGATCCCCGGGCTGTGATCCCCGGGTGCCAGCGCACCGGCGCAGCAGAGCACGACAATGGATGAAGATACCGTAACGACGGTTGCTTGTCGGGATGACCTCGAATGTTCGATGCCACCCGATTACGACGGGCGGGCCAGAGCGAGCCCTTGTACGGTGGCGACGAAAAAAGCGTGATTTTGCCGGATATCCGGCTCGAAGGACCAAATGTTAATTATTCTCCTGCGGGCTTCGTCGTCCGAGAAAGAAACGTGGGCTGGAATGCCCTCCGCGCGTGTTCACCGGTGTCTTCTGCGGGAACGGCGTGATCAAGACAACGTGTCTTTTAGTTTAATTAATATAATATACTTTATTTCACTGTTCGTCGCTAGCACCGCTACAATACTTTACAGGCGTTATATCCAGCAAATAACTTTTACAAGTCGTGAGTATACCCGTCGATGTGACTGCGCTCTTCACACGTCGGAACACAGCCAGCAACCGTGAGCTTTTGGCTCGGCGAACGCCGGCTCGCACGGGCGAAGTCGAACGAGGCCGAGAACGCACGGGATCGGCCGAGCGAAAGTCGCGATACGCGGGATCCACGCTGAGGATCGCAGAGCGCGGAAAATCAAGCTATCGAATTTCTTGAAACTCAATAAACGACTTAACACTTTTTCTCTTACCTCAAATATTAATATAAAATAAAAAATTAGTTGCTATTGATTAAACAATCTTAATTTTTAGGCATATTTGTCAAATTATGAAAATTTGCTTGACAAACTTGCGGCCCAAGTTAACTCCAAAGCGTCTGACGGGCGATATCGTCGCGTGAATATTCTCGTCCAAAACAGTTCAAGGGTTAAGTAATGTCTTAAGATGCTAATACGGCTTTGTGATTAATTTAAAACGTTTTAAGATTGTACGTCTTAAGTACAATCTTAAAACGTTTTAAATTATGCATTTTAGGGCTGATATTCATAGTCGGATATCAGCCCTAAAATGCATAAAGAGTGTAGAGGTGCTAGCATCACGACAAGAGAAATATAGGTACTATACTTCCGTTAAAAAACTTTTAATAAATAAATAGTGTAACTTTTACATATTATACCAATCAAAAGTTTGAGTTGTAGTACAGTCATTTGGTAGTTTTACCTGGAAAGTTTTCCGGGAGTTTTGAAAATGGATAATTTTATATATTTCGATGTGCTCTTTCCGAATTTCAACTTTGCCACCTCGTATCTTTGCCGCTCGCGCCGCCATATTGGAAAAATGGCGCCTAAAAGCAGTTTTTGGACAATATCTCCTTTCCGACTTATTCCACGATAAAAACATTAATATACAAAATAAAACTAGAGAAAATTTCCTACAATTTATGTAATAACCTTTTTTTTCGTAAAATTAATAGTTTTGGCGTACGAGCGCCGCAAACCATTATACATCTACGCCAACCCGTGACATTAAATTGTAATTGATTACATTTGTGAATTATAAAATTAACAAATCTAAATACTACACTAACAATAAATATTTTATTATGCGTTCAAAAACCGGCTTACTATGGCCTGTCCTCCGCAGGTATAAAGAAATGCGTCGCCTTTGTGTCGGGCCCCCTTCTCTTCCTTCTACAAAACATCTGCTGGCCGAGTAGTACAGTCATTTGGTAGTTTTACCTGGAAAGTTTTCCGGGAGTTTTGATATTTGGTATTTTGATAGATTTTGAGGTGCTTTTTTCGAATTTCCACTTTGCCATCTCGTATCTTTGCCGCTTGTGCCGCCATATTGGAAAAGAGGCGCCCAAAAACAGTTCCTACAATATCTCCTTTCCGGCTCATTTTGCGATAAAAATAGTTCCGTAAAAAATTAAACAAGAAGAATTTTCCTATAATTTACGTTTTTATAATTTTTTTGTAAAATGAATGGTTTCGGCGTCCGAGCGCCGCAAAGTTTACTTCACTCAGTCTACTGGTACTTTACTCTTATATTAATGGTGCATAGATATTTTTTGGCGTATATCTTTTAAACTATTACAGATAGGCTAATTTTATTTAATGCATGTAAAAACACATAAAAAGCACATAATTCTAGCATAATGAGTTTTTGATTTTATATGTTATTTTAATGAGTGGAGGTGCTAACTTACGTTAATCCAGCACCTTCACTTTCAATTGCGATTTTCCGCTAAACCGCTCGAGCACAAAAATCGCGAATAGAGCACATAATTAGCACATAAAGAGCACTTAATTTCTGTATATGTGTCATTCCAATTTTTTGTAGGGGGGTGCTAACTTAACAGACATGTGGAAATGAGTATTTTTCGCCAATACACGTATTGAAGTAAACTTTGCGGCGCTCGGACGCCGAAAACTATTTATTTTACAAAAAAATGATAACGACGTAAATTATAGGAAAATTCCTCTAGTTTAATTTGTAACATAACTATTTTTATCGTAAAATAAGCCGGAAAAAAGATATTGTAGGAAAACTGTTTTTAGGCGCTTTTTTCCAATATGGCGGCGCAAGCGGCAAAGATACGAGGTGGCAAAGTGAAAATTCCAAAAGAACACCTCAAAATCTATCAAAATGCCAAATATCAAAACTCCCGGAAAACTTTCCAGGTAACCCCCTTTTTTAGCACCAAATGACTGTACTATTGTTACATTTGCGAAATCTTATATATTACTTAATTTCAACATAAAGGTTATGTTAAAATTGTACACAAAAATAACTTCAAATATGATCAAAAATGACGCTAAAATTATGTTTTCAAAATATACAATGCAACCCGTTTTTCCTCGGTCTCGCCCGCCGAAAAGGCGCGGCTGCAAATTAGCCACCGATAGTTAGGTAAAGAGGTAAGACAAAGGTATCCGCGAGGTAATCAGGCCGGAGATATCCGCGAGGTATTCAGATCGGCCAGGACTCACAGAGATCCAATGGTCAATAGTCGCGAGGTATTTCGCGAGGTATTCCAGTAGGCAATCTCGAGGTATTCACGAGGTATTTCAGCAGGTAATCTCAAGGTATTCGCGAGGTATTTTAACAGGTAATCTCGAGGTATTCGCGAGGTATTCCAATCTCCACGATATTCGCGAAGTAACGCGAAACTTGGGCGCCAGGTGCGATAACGCGCACCACGTTTCGTAAGCCTAATCTTGACGCGATCGCCCGGACACGCACGTCCACTCAGGGCGCGGGGCGAGTTTGATACTTTGAGGAAAGGGAGAGGCGGCGCAACGCAATCAACACACTCAAATAATATATAACACATAAAAGTATATTTGCGAATAGAAATAGAACGTTGGTGGAAAGATAATAGAAAGTATATTTGTGGATGGGAACAGTAATAGACTCGCAAGTATATTCGCGAATAACAGTAATAGACTCGCAATCACGCCTCATTCATGCAACACACTCGAATATTCGCAATTCCGTATTCCGCCGAGACTCGAAAGACCGATTCGAACTCTCCTCTAAACCCGAAATTCCAACGCTCGCGAGACTCTACACGCGCTCGCTTTCGCGGCGGCCTCAGCGAATGCGCGGCAAAAACCCGCGCGACATTCCTCGGCCGCCCGTGACGCAATAACCGTAACAATTGCCCCCGACACGTCTCACGACGCTCGCGGGACTTTAATCCTTTCCCGATACGTTTTACAACGTTCGCGAGACCATTTACCCGAAACCCGAACTTCCCCCGACACGTTTCACAACGTTCGCGAGACAATCCCGATACTTTCCGCGACACTCTCACTCGGAATCCGCGAAACGACACTAATAATCCCCGCGATTCCGCGATTCCGCAGAAACCTCCGACGTCACGGTCTCATTCTACGGGCGCATCCGACACGCGCGATACGCCCGACGCAACCGCGCACGGAAAGTTTCCCCACACATACACACACTCGCGACTGTCGGCCGTACTGGTCCCCGAGGAGGGTTCTTACGCGAGCTCAAACTTGTGTGCGCCCCCGGCCAGCCTCCTTTGTCCGCGTCTCAAGGTAAGGTAAAGGTACTCTAGGTACCGACCAACTTCCTGGCACAAGATAAGGTAAACGTACGTGCGCAGGTAACACAAAGAAAAGGTAATCGAGGTGAGGCGGAGGCCGGGGTCACACACCGGACGCAACGAGATACCGGGGTGGTAGCCTTACAGGTTTGCTGCGCTGCACCGGACGGCTGCTTGGTCGGGGCGGACTCGTGGCGGTTCCGGGATGCTGCTCCTTCTCCAGCTGGCACGACAGTGCCGAGTCGTTCGCCGGTTCGGACCGCGTTGGGTCCCCGCGCATGCGCGGCCGCCCGCGGCCGCTCAGCTCCGCCGATCCGCTCCTCGCGCTGCTCTCGCCGCTCGCGACGTCCCACGTGACGTCTGCCGCTCGCCCGCGGGACTTTCAAATGGGGTGCTCATCGCCTCGTTTTACTGGCGGTACCGGTCGGGACTTCTCTGAGTCCGATGCAGGTGTGCCAGTCTGGCCAGGCCTTGGCCACTGACCGGTGCATTCTAGGTCCCCGGCGGCGGCATCCGGGATCGCACGTCCGCCCTGCAGCAGCGGCGTTGCGTCCTTCACACACCGTGGCGGCGCTCCCTTGGCTTCCTTTTTGCGGCGGGCTCGGGGGTCTTGCCGCCCCTTGCGGGACCGCGGGACGGCCCGGCGGCGGGTTCGGACGTGACTCGGTTGTCGGCGTGCTGCTCCGCTCGGTCCCCGCCGACGCGTGGTTTCTCCCTCGTCGCGACACGTGGTCGTTACATTGGGTGGCTGGCTGCCCACCCCGCGACACTCGCCGCGCTCCTCCTATAACTTACTCCTCGCAAAGACAAATAATTAACTTAAATATACCTCCTCGACTCGGGTCGAGGCAGCATCCCCGGCTTTCCCCTCGGCCGAGCCGTCCGGGCGGTGGACGTGACTATGTCACGTCACAACAAATCCGGAATTTGGTACTCACTATTTAACTTAATAAAATGTATAAAGAGTGTGCGGTGCTAGCATCACAACAAAAGTAAAATACAAATACAATATAATTGGCCATGAGAGTCAAACGCGGTACTTGGTGCGAATTTTTAATCATAACTGATTAAATTTCGAGATACAAGATCCGATATTTTGTATGTTGTGCCGTAACCGGGAGTTGATGCTCAGAGCCGGCAGGATTCGGGAATTCCGTGTTGGAGATGGTGCACACCACGGAGTGTTCGAATGAATGTTACTTAGATATTTCCTCTCAAATATCTTTAATTAAAATACTTGACAATTGATAACGGTCTTCATTTCTTTATAAAATTCCCGAGATTATTCTAAGTTTAATAATTACTAAAGGTGACCACACGTTTGTTATGAATTCTGATGGCAGACTGCCCGCCCGATCTTTCGATTCGGCGGTATTTATAATGTCGGAACGACGTTCTGTTGCTAACTCGGGAGCTCCCGAGTTAGCGTTGACTTCTCGTCGTCAGAGCTCTGCGCTGACCTTCGCATCAGCGCTTTCGGTAAACCTGGAGTCGGACGCTCTGGGTTCTGGTGTCGGTTTGCGTCGGATGATCGTCGTCCGATGCAATCGTCAGGTTTTTTGGCGGATTTCATATTTGAATTCAATTGCTAGGGTCGGATTACTTATAGGTTATATAATTAATAATTATAGCGTTGTGCGCTCACAACATCCCTTCCCCCGCGGAAAAAGAAAAACTGAGGTATACGAAGTTTTTCGTTATTATTTCTGCGTGTATTTCTTTTCCCTGAGAGGTTACAATATAATTTTCTTATAATATAATCTGTACGCTATGGTTTCATGTAGTTCCCAAAATACATCATGCTTCATAAAGCTAAAAAGGTGATTACAGAGATGTATCATAAAGACATGAAACATAGCGAAAAGGATGCCAAAAAATGACTTACATGTTTTATGCGTCGAAAAAAGCAGAAAGTAAAAAATACAATTAGTCAAGAGATAGATGAAACCGAACATCTTGTCATATGCGTCCGAACGTTACAACAGTCAAAGTCACAATAATAAAACTTAGAAAACACGTCGATAAAACAATATAACGGGTTTTTAAAATAACAAGACAGCGGTCAATAAGCATAGATTAGGCAGCATTAATAACACGATCGTAAACAGCCGGTAAATTTTCGGTGTCTTTTTGAAGATTGACTGTGCGCCTGCACTTCTTAATGAAAAACATCTCCGAGATCTCTCTTTTTTTAAATAGCTTTCTTTATATAAAATCCTCGAATTATATGCCACGTGAAATCATGTTTATATGTGAGACGATGTTTGGAAACCACAGAGTGCTTGCTAACATGGTTCCTAATATCACTTTGATGTTCTTTTAAGCGTGTCTCTAGGTGCCTTTTAGTTTGCCCAATATAGCAAGAATTGCAGTTAGCACAATCAATCTTGTACACAAGTTCGGTCTGTCTGAGATACGGTAGTCTTTCCTTGCTTTTCCTAATAATGCAATCTAATCTTTTTGGGACTGTAAGAAGTGTCTTAAATTTGACACCTCTCATTGTCCGGCTGACATTCGCGCTAAGGCCTCTAATATACGGGATAGTTACGAAATTTTCTAGATCCCGAGACACACCATCCTCTGTCGTCGTATCACTGACTGGGTCGTCACGTTTCCGCAATTCACCAAGTCTAACATTAATAAATTTGCCGACGAAATTCCTCGGAAAACAATTATTAATTAGTATCTCTCTTACTGTTGCAATATTTGTTTCATGGAAACGAGTATCTGACAAAGGAATGGCACGGTCCACAAGATTTCGTATAATATTCACTTTATATTTGAACGGATGGTGAGAGAAATAATTGATATAACGCCCGGAGAATGTGGGTTTACGATACCAATTCGTCAACAGAGAGTTACCTTCCCGAAACACTGTGGTATCAAGGAAATTCAATGAACCGTGTGTTTCCAATTCATAAGTAAATTTTAGTCTTATGTGATAGTTATTAAAAGTTCTTAAAAGTTCATCAATCCCCGATTTCGGAACCACGGCAAAAACATTATCAACATATCTACGATAAAACCGTACAACAAAACTCAACAGTTGCAAACAATGTGTCTCGAGATCATCCATAACCATATCAGCGAGAATAGGAGATGAGGGAGATCCCATAGGGCTACCGAAGATTTGATCATAAAATAATCCATTAAAGCTAAAGCTAGTAGAACTAAGAATTAAATCAACAGCATATAAGAACTGAGGAAGACTGAGACTCGTTTTCTTAGATATGTAGTTCCATCTATTTTCAATAGCTTTAAGAACTAACTCTTTAGGAATGTTAGTAAAAAGTGCTGTCACATCCAATGAGATTAATACTTCATCATCCTCAATTCCAACACCGTCGATCATTTCCACAAAAGACCAACTGTCCTTGACATGGGACTTAGGTTTAGGTACAGATTGATCCATAATGTCATGTAATAAGCTAGCCATGTTATATAACGGGCTCCCCAAAGCCGAGACAATGATCTGAAGTGGGAAACCATTTTTATGTATCTTCGGCAGCCCGTAACATCGAGGGAGGTTCCCATTAGTAACATGTCATCATAAAATTAAGTTAACTATTAGTTGAGAATGTGTTAAAACATATCAAACAAAATTTTATAGATAATATTTACTTTTATTAGCTAATAACAGTCTTTTATTACAGCCATTGGTAAGAAACAATATTCTTATGAGCTACGAAAACTTGAACAAAAATATACTTTTTATCATATCAAACTAAAAGAAACTCTGAAATCTTAAAGAACAGTTCATAAAATAATATAAAAAAAACAAACTAAAGTACTTAACATTGCTCAACATAGCAGTCGGAGCATACCCGCGTCGGTCTAACAGACCGATCGGTGTCGTGTACGAGTATACGTGTTGTATGCACGAACGCTCGTGCCGCACTGAATTAAAGTTAGCCATGAATCATGCAGCTAGCAGTGAGCCCAAAGCGCTGGCGTCTTTTGTTAAAAAAAAAATAAGCCAAACGTAAATCGTCGGTCTGAAAGACCAATGCGCGGGTATACGAAGGTTAAGAACTAACTCCTTAGGAATGTTAGTAAAAAGTGCTGTCACATCCAATGAGATTAATACTTCATCATCCTCAATTCCAACACCGTCGATCATTTCCACAAAAGACCAATTGCCAACGGCTTAATTGCACTAATGGGAACCTCCCTCGATGTTACGGGCTGCCGAAGATACATAAAAATGGTTTCCCACTTCAGATCATTGTCTCGGCTTTGGGGAGCCCGTTATATAACATGGCTAGCTTATTACATGACATTATGGATCAATCTGTACCTAAACCTAAGTCCCATGTCAAGGACAGTTGGTCTTTTGTGGAAATGATCGACGGTGTTGGAATTGAGGATGATGAAGTATTAATCTCATTGGATGTGACAGCACTTTTTACTAACATTCCTAAAGAGTTAGTTCTTAAAGCTATTGAAAATAGATGGAACTACATATCTAAGAAAACGAGTCTCAGTCTTCCTCAGTTCTTATATGCTGTTGATTTAATTCTTAGTTCTACTAGCTTTAGCTTTAATGGATTATTTTATGATCAAATCTTTGGTAGCCCTATGGGATCTCCCTCATCTCCTATTCTCGCTGATATGGTTATGGATGATCTCGAGACACATTGTTTGCAACTGTTGAGTTTTGTTGTACGGTTTTATCGTAGATATGTTGATAATGTTTTTGCCGTGGTTCCGAAATCGGGGATTGATGAACTTTTAAGAACTTTTAATAACTATCACATAAGACTAAAATTTACTTATGAATTGGAAACACACGGTTCATTGAATTTCCTTGATACCACAGTGTTTCGGGAAGGTAACTCTCTGTTGACGAATTGGTATCGTAAACCCACATTCTCCGGGCGTTATATCAATTATTTCTCTCACCATCCGTTCAAATATAAAGTAAATATTATACGAAATCTTGTGGACCGTGCCATTCCTTTGTCAGATACTCGTTTCCATGAAACAAATATTGCAACAGTAAGGGAGATACTAATTAATAATTGTTTTCCGAGGAATTTCGTCGGCAAATTTATTAATGTTAGACTTGGTGAATTGCGGAAACGTGACGACCCAGTCAGTGATACGACGACAGAGGATGGTGTGTCTCGGAATCTAGAAAATTTCGTAACTATCCCGTATATTAGAGGCCTTAGCGCGAATGTCAGCCGGACAATGAGAGGTGTCAAATTTAAGACACTTCTTACAGTCCCAAAAAGATTAGATTGCATTATTAGGAAAAGCAAGGAAAGACTACCGTATCTCAGACAGACCGAACTTGTGTACAAGATTGATTGTGCTAACTGCAATTCTTGCTATATTGGGCAAACTAAAAGGCACCTAGAGACACGCTTAAAAGAACATCAAAGTGATATTAGGAACCATGTTAGCAAGCACTCTGTGGTTTCCAAACATCGTCTCACATATAAACATGATTTCACGTGGCATATAATTCGAGGATTTTATATAAAGAAAGCTATTTAAAAAAAGAGAGATCTCGGAGATGTTTTTCATTAAGAAGTGCAGGCGCACAGTCAATCTTCAAAAAGACACCGAAAATTTACCGGCTGTTTACGATCGTGTTATTAATGCTGCCTAATCTATGCTTATTGACCGCTGTCTTGTTATTTTAAAAACCCGTTATATTGTTTTATCGACGTGTTTTCTAAGTTTTATTATTGTGACTTTGACTGTTGTAACGTTCGGACGCATATGACAAGATGTTCGGTTTCATCTATCTCTTGACTAATTGTATTTTTTACTTCTGCTTTTTTCGACGCATAAAACATGTAAGTCATTTTTTGGCATCCTTTTCGCTATGTTTCATGTCTTTATGATACATCTCTGTAATCACCTTTTTAGCTTTATGAAGCATGATGTATTTTGGGAACTATATTAAGCGACATAGGATGTATATGCGTTGTGTGCTGGCAATAATTATTGTTATATTCCCTTACTTGAAAAGGGCCAGATGTTGGCCGAAACGTTGTGAGCTATAATAAAGGAGAAATTTTGGCCAGATAGGTCGCTCAAATATATTTTATTATTTTTTGATACTGGCGAAGAAATGTCTCAGTCATTGTTAATAATTATGTTGCTGTAATTTAAAAACAAGCTGGCTCTGAAGAGGAGCAATTGTAGCTCTGTAACGGTAGATCTGTAATGATAAGGAAGCAATGTGCAAGTTTTTTAATTTTTATAACATTGATTTCGCCATGTTAAATTTAACATTTTTGAAGTGTTTTATTTTGAAATATTTCTTTAGTTTTTAGTAAAAAAAGTTATAAAACTAAATATAAATGCAAGTATTTAAATAACTGGAACAAAAAATCATCACTAACTGAATTACTTAACTGAACTACCTAACTGGATTACCTAATTAAATTAAAAGTGACTTATTTCGGTCTTTTTAAAGAAAATTTTGACCACTTTTTAATGGGTTTAAACTTATAAAAATGCTACCATCGTATACAGCGACCCAAAAAACATAAGATTAAGAGTATAACTTACGTTACACTTTTTAGGCAAAAATCGGTTTATTATCTTCATAGAATGTCTGTCGCGTTGCAAGTAGTGCAAACCTTCCTTGTTAATTGTTTTCCTTTGCTTTCCATTCAAATCTCGGCAAATATAACAGCTACCAACTGCAACACGTCCAGTTGAGTGACGTTTGGGCAGTGGAAGAACTCGCATGTGCTAAGGGATGTCTTTCGTGTCTTCTATAGCTAAACATATGAATTATTTTCCTACTACAATGAGATTTTAGGCACGTGCTTCAATGTTTGCAAAGACCGTAAAACAAATCGTGGGCCACTGGTACTTTTCTATAACATTGTAACGATGCACCCCCAAAAATGCATCGCTCCGGCCGTCCACCAACCGAGCCGCCCGGCCGACCACCCGTCGGGCGAAGAAAGGGGGCGGAATGCTCCCAGATATCTTTTAATTTGCATAACGTCGGCGCACTCGCCGCCGGATATCGATTCGGAGCGACCGATCGATATCCGAGAGCGCCCGAAACGTATCGAGCGTCTTCGCGACGCCGGAGCGCTCGTCGCCCCTACCACTCCGGCTCGGCATCCCCGCCACGTGCGTCCCCGCGTCGGCGATACTCCCGCTACCAAGATAACAAACCCAGGGGGTATAAAAAGGCGACGATTTCGCCTAATTAGAAGACTCCCGTGAGACAGCAAGCCGATTCGGTCCGTCCGCTGCTCACGACTCCCGGTCCCGATCCTGCTTCCCAGTTACCAGCCGTGCCGACGAGGTCGAGAGTACTCGGTCCTTATTTGGGAGTTCCCATAAGTCGACATCGCTTTCCTGAAGCCCCGGTCGTGCTGGCGAGGTTGAGCGTACTCGTCTCCTCCGAGAGTTCTCGGTAACCAGCATCACCGCTCATCACACTCAAAAGTCCACGTCCCGTACAGAGCGTTCTCCGTACGCTGGGCGTACCCGGCCGTGGTCTTTTTCCTCGACGCGCACCGTACAGAGCGTGCTCTGTCCTGCCGGGTGTCCCCGGTTGCCGTCAACGTGTACTGTGGAGGAGAGTACTCCTCCCAGTCGGGTGTTCCCGATTACACGTAGCTTCCTGTCATTTTAACAAGATCCTCGTACCGCGTATACCACGCGCCATTTCAACGCGCTCGTCTGAACAGCCCCGCGTGCTGTACACGCCTCGCGCCATTGTAACGCACACCTTATCGCTCCGCGTGCCGTACACGCCTCGCGCCGTTCAAAGATATTTCCGCGAATTTTCTAAATTATCTTACTCCAGATTTATTTATTATACGAATCAATAATTGTGCCGATCTGTAGCACTACATAAACTCTAAACAGATTAAATATAAAGTATTAGTGATAGACAATGTTGCAATGTATTGTACGAATATTAAACAAAGAAAATGTGGACTTTAATATAGTCAAATTAATGGAAAATAAAGACCTTAATATAGAAATTTAACTACATTCTAGACACTACCTACATTTGTAACAATTACAAATTTAAAATCCCAATTTTTCACCTAAATAATAATTTCCTTTCAGAATTGATACTTTAGCACACATTACCACATTAAAAAATGCGAAATCAGAGTGGTTCCAATATTTCTATTTCACTCAGCTTTACTACCCCTTTCCTCATTGTCTCGCTTTTATATTAAAACCAATTTTATTTTATCGTTATTAATTTATCCTCTTAATTCTCCCTCGTAGAATAGAGCACAGTAAAATAGGATATCGAAGTATTTGCCAGCTGCAATAAAATATATCTTTATTCTGTATTTATCTACTTTATTCTGTAATAAGTTGTGTTAAAGATATAATAAAACTTTTTGTAGCCAACAATTAGGGAGAAATACATTTAGATAATCGAACTATGACGTTTTAAAGTAAAAGTTCATTAATTTCATAATATTCTTGAATATAATAAAACAAAAAATACAAGGGAAATTTAATAATTTTCTTTATTCATTATTCTATTTGTGTAGTTTTACTGAGTTGTTGGTTAGTATTTTTTAAATATAATTGTTATAGTGAAACTGCGTTTTCCCATGATTTATGTGAAGTGAGGAGTGATTCTAAAATAACGAATATTTCAAAATGATTGTTAATGTTATTATCGATTAAACAATATTTTCGAAGATAATAAAAGATTTTACGGTAAAATGCTCAATAAAGGACCCAGCCCCAATAACTTTGACATTGACATATGTTGGCAAGGTTATCCTCCTGAGTGACCTTCAAGAGGTTTTAGCCGTCGCTCGTTCTTTATTAAAAAGTTATTAACAAAAAGAGTTTAAAAAATATTTCAGTTATTTTGAGTTTTGAAAGGCATGAACGACTAATATGTATGTGAAAATAGTACATGTATGAACGAAGGAAAGTCATTTAAAGTAGCGAATCATTAGTATATTGAACAGTCTTTTTGTCAAAGCAGAGTGTGCGAGAAGGAAGCAGTTCCGGATTTTTCAGAGTGTCGAACAAGGAGGTGAAGGCGCGCGTGAGCGGGAAGCAGAAAAGTGAGCGTTTGATTGTGAAAAGAACAAAGTGTACTTGCGTGATATGTACAGAAGTTCGAAATATTCGAAGACGTAAGCGATCGGAAAGCGTGAGATAATCGCGAACTGACTCTAATCGCTAAAGAAATCGCGACGAAGAGAACTGTGCGGAAGTGCGTGAACTCCAAGGGCCGTATTCATAGCCGTGACTCAACCTGAAAATCAGGTTTTGAGCTAGGTTCAAATCAATCTTTCATCTCAAGAACGCTTCTCAAACCACTATCCAATAAATCCGATTTGTAACCTAAAACAATTTAATACTTAATATTTTTTTCAATTCAACTTTATTTCACTCCCCTTCCGGGGTTGGAAAGGCGTTTTATCCAGGAAAAACGATTCCCAAAAACCTTTACAATGCCTTTACACTTGTAACCGTTTCTCCTGCCTGGCCATTGGTCGACCTTACAATCTTTTTCTCTCCCTTCCCTCCCTTTTCCCTGGTTATCCTTATCAGCTTCCTCCATTGCGATCCTTCCATCCGTAGTTCCCTTGGCTCCCTTCCTGCAGTCTCCTAGTTCTCCCCTACTCCGACTTTCTCCCTCCTAATCCTTGGTGCCTTCCTTCCTTCGTATCCTACCTTCCATTCTGAACATAAAAATAAAATTTTACAAATTCTCAATCATACCTCCCTCTCCCTCTCTCCTCTCTCCTCCCCATTGTTATCTCCTCCATCTCCCTCTCTTTCCCCAGCTCTCTTACCCATCCTGCCTCCATTATCTTTCGCCCTTTCCTCCATCCGTCCTTCATTTATCTCTCTTTTCTATCTTGCCTTCCTCCTACTCCCTTTTTTTCCTATCAGCCTCGTCATCGTCAGTGTCCATCAACAAGTTCTCCTCCAGTTTTCTCGCAATCTCATCCTCCGCCGTTCTCCTTGATCTCCCGCCTTCCTCCTCTCTCCTTTCTTTTCTCCTCTCTTTCTCTTACTCTCATCTCCACCGACTTGTCCTCATCCATTTTCACTCTCATTTTGCCTCCTTCCTTCCTCCTTGCGTTTAGCACCTTCCATTTGTCCTCTTAACTCCCCATCCTTACTAATACCGTTATCCACTCTCCTCTCTGCCCTATCACGCTTACCTCTCTCATGTCTACCTTCACATTTAATCCTTTCGAGAATAGTTCCTTCACCTTATCCCAGTTCGATTCCTTTCCCGTCTATCTCTCCTTCTCGATCCTTATTATCACGTTCTTTCTTCTCTTTTCGTCATTATTCCTTTCGTATTCTTATGCCCACCATTTTTTCTTATGTACCTTACCTTTCCTCTCTTCACTGTTCTCCCTCTTCTTTTTTCCGGAGCTCTGTTCCATTCTATATATCTTTCTCCTTAAATTCTCCATCTCCTCCCTTAACTCTTTAATCTACTCATCCTTTCTCTTACCGTCTTCCTTAACCTCCTTCATCATTTCCAACACCTTCCCCTCTACAATCTTTTCTACCGCTTCTTTCTCTATTATGATCATCCCTTTACATTCCATTCTTCCTTCCGCCATTTTCCTCTTGTCCTCCCTTAGGATATCCGTAACAAAAATCGTTTATTATATACTATTATCGGTAAATATGCATATTAGGTCAAACCTCACCGATGGCCTTGACCTTGACATATGTTGTCATGGTCACCCTCCTGAGTGACCTTCAGAAGGTTTTAGCTAGCGGTCATTGTTTATTAAAAAGTTATAAACAAAAAAAGTTTAAAAAATATAGCAGTTATTTTGAGTATTGAAAGGCATAAACGACCTTGCATTGACATATATTGTCAAGGTCACCCTTCTGAGTGACCTTCAGAAAGTTTTAGCTGGCGGTCATTGTTCATTAAAAAGTTATAAACAAAAAAAATTTGGTTGGGAAAATTATTTAAAGCAGTAAATTGTTGGTATATTAAAAGGAAAGTTATTTAAAGCAGAGAATAGAGAAGTATGTGCTTCAACTTACAAAGCACATACTTGTAAAGCGCGTCACTAACCTATAGGTTTTGTCAATAATCAACTATTATCTGCTTTAACAAAGCTTTAACATGCTTTTGCCATGATTAAAGCAGAGAATACTTGTATTTACACTTTCTAATACATAAAATTGTGTATATACTTTTCAATATACCAACTATTCTCTGCTTTAAATAACTTTCCTTTCAATATACCAACAATTCACTGCTTTAAATAATTTTCCCCACCAAATTTTTTTTGTTTATAACTTTTTAATAAACAATGACCGCCAGCTAAAACCGTCTGAAGGTCACTCAGGAGGGTGACCTTGACAACATATGTCAAGGTCAAAGTCGTTTATGCCTTTCAATACTCAAAATAACTGCTATATTTTCAATTTTGTTTTTGTTAATAACTTTTTAACGAACAATGACCGCCGGCTAAAACCTTCTGAAGGTCACTCAGGAGGGTGACCTTGACAACATATGTCAAAGTCAAGGTCATCGGTGAGGTTTGACCTAATATGCATATTTACCCTATTATCTTTCCGTCTAACTCATCGCTGTGGTCGCCAGCTTTCTTCTTCTTTTCAGCTCTGTCATCCATTTTTTTCTTTCACTCTTACTGTCTAGTATTCTTTTGATCTTCTTGTTGATTTCCTCTACCCTCTCCTCCTCCTCTCCTCTCGAGCACCATTCTAACACATGCTCCCAAGACTCTGGTTCTGCTCCGCATATTCTACATCTTCTTTTCTCTGCTGTTTCCCAATATCTTCCACTTCTCATCTCATTTCCTAGCCTAAATCTCGCTATCCTGATCATGGACCTTTCTTTCCCTTTTTTCTCTAGGTACTCTGGCCTTCTGTTTTCTGCTACCTCCCTGTACCACCTGTTGTATCTGGACTCCCTTACCCTTTCATTTCTCTCCTGTATCTGAATGTCCTTGTCCCTTCTTGTTATATCCTCTATACTGCTCCATCCTTCTCCTCTTTTCCTTTCTATCTCCTCAGCTGCATATCCTCTTCGTTTATAGAAACTCCTTCTTTCCTCTTCCCATTTTGATTTTTCCTTCGTAACATTCTCTTTTACCTCTTTCCAGCAGGCTCTCGCAATCTCATTTCCTCCTCCTTTCTCCAATTTCTCTTCGTACTTCATCGCCCTTTTACCAGCACTTATTCTTATCTTGTCTCTCTTAGTCTCACCATATATCCCGGTGTACACCAGTCTAAGCTTAGTATCCACCTTATATATCTTTCATGCGTTTTTTCTATTTTCTCTCTTTCTTTCCATCCCCATATCTCTGCTCCATACAAGGCTATGCTTGCTACCAACGAGTCGAACAGCTTTATTCTTCTTATCCAATCCCCTCCGAATACCCTTTTCCCTATTCCCCAAACCTGCCTCATTGTTTAGCAGCTTTCCTAACTCTTTCCTTCACATGCGCTTCCTGTCCTCCGTCCTTTTGGAATGTGTAGCCAAGGTAACAGAATACTTTCACTTCCTCTACTTCTTCTCCCTTCCATCTCCACTCCACTTTTTTCAATTTACCTCCTCCCTTCCTAAATCTCATTATCTTTGTTTTCCCTACATTCACTCTTAGCTTCTTTCTGTCAAAGTATTTCTCCAAACTTCTCAGCATTCTCTTCGTCTCCTCCTCATCCTCTGCTATGGCTACAATGTTGTCCGCGTATGCTAAAGTCTAGAATTTTATTTTCCCTACTACTACGCCTCCGTGTTGTCCTTTCTTCACTGCCTCCTCTATGTCCGCCAGCAGAAGTGTGAAGAGCATAGCGCTCAGCGGGCATCCCTGCCTAACACCTTTGACCGTCCAGAAGCACGGTCCTTTTTCTCCCTTTATCCTTACTACACATCTCGTCTCCTCATACAGGTCTTCTATCCTTGCCCTTAGTTTTTCACTAATTCCTTCTCTTTCCAATATTTCCCATATTTTTTCTCTGTCCACGGAGTCAAATGCTGCTTTCAGGTCTATAAACGCTGCTACCAGCTTACCTTTTTTCTTGCTCACAGCTCTTCCGATTACATGGTTCAAGGCGTATATATTCTCCATTGTTCCCTTTCCTTTCCTGAATCCCGTCTGCGTTTCTAGGTAGTATTCTCCTTTCCTCCACCTCTTTCTCTAGTCTTCTAACCAAAACTGCTGCGTATATCTTGTAGCTCCTATTCATTAATGTCACCCCTTTGTAGTCCTGCGCTTCTTTCTCTTCTCCTTTCTTTACTATTGGTACTATTATACCTTCTTTCCAAACTTCCGCTATCTCTCCTGTCCTTCCACGTTTTATCGCATACCTCCCATATTTTTTTTTAATCTTTCGCTTCCGTGTATCTATACCTCATTTGGCAGTCCATCCGTACCTGCCGCTTTCCTCTTCTTTATCTCCTTAATTACTTCATCTACTTCCTCTCTTCTTATTCCCTCTTGCTCTTCTTTTCTCCCAATTTCTCCTTCCCTGTCCTTTTTATACGGTTTCATTTAACTCCTTCTAGCAGCTTCATAAAATGCCTGTTCCACTGGTCTTCCGTTATTTCTTCACTACACCTTCTTTCTACTTTTTCTTTCTCTATTTATAAATCTCCGTACCTCCTTTTCGTTAGTCGCCTCTCTCGCCTCATTCATTAGCCTCTCTCTTTTGCCCTCTTTCCTCTCTTTTATTTTTTCCTCATATTCTTTCTTTTTCATGATATACCATTTTTTATCACCTTTTCCTTTTCTTCACTTAATTAGCCTGCTTCTTGCTTCTCTTCTTAGTCTAACGCAATCTTCAATTCACCATCCGTTTTTTCTCTTCAATCTCTGATCCTCTCTTATCTCTTTCCATTCTGCAGCTTGATTTACTGCTCTTTTTATCCCTTCCGTTATTTCTTCTATACCCGAGCCTTCTATTCTCTCTTCTTCCATTCTCTCCTTGTGTCTTTCCGTTCCCTCTTTGGACCAGTTCATTATCTTCTTGACCCTTTTTTCCTCTTTTCTTTTTTTTTCCAATTTCTCTTACCTTTATTGATATTGGTTGATGATCAGAATCAATACCATCTCTATTTTTATTTCCTCCGCTTTCTCCCAAATTTCCTGGTTTCCAATTATATAATCTATTACAGTTTCACCTCTCCCTCCTATAAATGTATATTCTCCTTCTTTGTCTCCTTTTGTTCCGTTCAGTATTCCAAAGCCTTCTTCCTTTACGAACTCTAGTAGATTCCTTCCCTCTGTATTTATTTCTTTATCCTTCGATTTCCTTCTTTCTCCCATGATCTCTGCTAATCCTCTTTCTTCTCCGGTTCTTGCGTTGAAATCTCCTCCTATTATTATTTGCTCCCCTACTCCGCCGTCATTTGTGTACTCCTTTAAAATCTTTATCTTCTTTTCCATATCGTTGCTCACATAAACCGCTATTATTATCCACGTACCCTCCTCTGTTTTTGCTATTCTTTCTACGATTCCTTCTTCTTCCCTTTCATCCCTTCTATCCGTGGCTATTTCTTTCCTAACGCCCGTAATTATCCCTCCTTTTGCTCTTCCTTTCTTTCACCGCTGATTGACATTTCCATACAAACTTGTCCGATAACCTTCTTTTGTCCTTACACCATTCTTTTGCTCTACCCATGTTTCTAGTAGGGCTATTATATCCCAGTTCTCTACCTCCTTCCAGAATTCATCGTTTTTCCTCTTTAATCCGGCTTTGTTCCAGAAGCCTACA
The DNA here is from genome assembly GCA_030770355.1 of Harpagoxenus sublaevis. Lineage (NCBI taxonomy): Eukaryota > Metazoa > Arthropoda > Insecta > Hymenoptera > Formicidae > Harpagoxenus > Harpagoxenus sublaevis. Next base: position 45,560 of record JASTWR010000958.1, on the reverse strand, counting down.
GTCATGGTGCTCACACTTTCCTTATTTCTTTCGTTCCCTTTCTGTCCTCATCCTCCTCTCTTCTCTCTTCTTTTCCTCTCCTTTATCACTTCTACTCTTTCCCCATCTCCTCTCTTCTCCTTGTTATTTCCGAAAGTCACTCCTCTCTTTCAATCTTCCTTTACTCTCATTCCATCTCATCTCTTTGTTATCCACCCACATTTTTTGATATCCAATTGTGACTCTTTTTCCTGCCTCTCTTTCCTCTTTTGCCACTCTTCTTATTTCTTTTTGTACTAACCTCTCTGCCCTAGTGAGATCGTCATCCATAAAGATATCATATTTCCTTCCTATCTCTCCCTTCTTTGCCATTACTTTCCTTTTCTCTTCCCAGCTCTTGCATTTAACTAACATCATTCTACCTTCTCTATACCCTATTTCCTGTATCTCTTCGATATCCACTTTCATCTTGTTTATTTCACCTATCAACTTCTCATTTTTCTCTTTCTTTTCCTTCTCATTTCCTATAACAGCCTCTTTAACGACTATATTATTTTTCCTCCTTCTTCTCTCTGCCATCTCCATAATTCTTTCTATCTCTTTTATTTTTCCTACTATTTTGCATCCCTCCTGCTCTTCCGGTCTTCTCAGTTTAACTTTTTCGACTTTCTCCTCCAGTTTCTTCATTCTCTCCTCCAACGACTTTCTTTGCTGCTCCCAAATTCCATCTCTCCTCTTATATTCTTCCTTCAGCTCTTGTATCTTTTTTTTAATTTCCTCCTTATCTTTTTTTCTTTCTTTTTCTTGCTCCTCCATCTTCCTTAAAATTTCCTTCAGCATGTCTTCTGCTGCCATGCTCTCTTTCCTTTCCTTCTCCTTTTTAAATTTAGCCGGCGGCGATCTATTAACTTTCCTTGCCTCGTTGAATCTTTCCAGTAATTCTTTTTCTGCCTTTGCCGTTTTTTCCTTTTCCGTTTCTCTTTTCCTCTTCTGAATATAATCTTTTATTGAACCTACGCTCTCAGTTCTCCCTCTTAACTTGGACAGCTCTTCCGCCTTTGATAGCCTTTCCCTTGCTCTCTTTCCACTTTCGCTTTCTCTCTTCCCCTCCGTATCACCTTGCTTATTTCCTTCTGTTGTATTATCCCTCTCTATCTCCATCAGCCACCTCTGCCTTCTCTCTATAAATTTCACGTCCTAAACAAGCTCCCTCTACATCTATGCCTCCCTCTGCCCTTACTACTTTATCTTTTCTTTCCTTATCGGCTGGTTACTTCTTGTTTTTCTCGACAGGTGTCGTTACCTTTCTCTCACTTTACCTTCGCGCCTTTCTCTGCCGACCCAACCTAAATCGCCCTTCGCATTTCCTTATCGTCTCCTAAAAATAAGTTTCTCTTTACGATTGACCTACCTTCAATCTCCTTTACTTTCTTGCCTCCTTTCTTTCCTTCTCTTGCCTCTTTTCCTCTTTTTTCCTACTATACCACTAATCCAGCTGTGTATTTTCACCTTCTAGTCCCCGTCCGCTTCTATCAACCTCACTCCTCTCCTTATATCTACAATTGTCCAATTTGATACTTAATAAAATTCGTAGTGTGCAAATACGAAACTCGGTTAAATCCTATCTCGACCGTAAATTGTGGTTCATTTTGCAGTTCTGCTGAGCGATAAATTCAAGTTTTGATTCAAACGCGACTTACGTAAGCTGCTTTTGAGAAATGTTTATAATTGTAACTATGGCGTGAGACGTGAACTTGGATTCAAACCTAGCTTGTCTGAGATGAGGTTCAATCGCGGATTAATCAACGACTATGAATACGGCCCTAAGTGCGAGATAATCGGAAAACGATAGAAGCGTTGAAGCGAAGTGCAAAGTGCGAGCGGCGGTTTCGGGTGCACGATATTTATAGCTCCCGACCTTCTAGAAGATTTCGGCAATGATCGGCAATTTTGAAGTCTAAAACAAAGGGAGCCGAGAATTTTCCGGAAAGTCGGAGGACAAGCTTGTTTTGACAGGAACCGCCGCCTGTTTGAGTTTAGCGCAGATCCAACGGGATTTCGAGCCTCGCGATTCGCGGAGCGGCGACTCTAAGCGCGGCGCGCCAATAAGGCCAGCGCGCGTTTGCGATAGGTGTACGCGGTTGTCGACGCGAGATCTCGCGGAAACGCGACCGTTTCCGAACACAGAGAATAGTTAGTATAGATAAGTATATACATATACAATTTTATATGTTAGAAAGCATAAATATAAATATTCGTCGATTAAGAAATTTTATTTGGTCATAAATATAAAGTATTTTTTGCTTTAACCATAATTGTATTATTATAATTATAAACTATCTTTAATTGTATAATTATAATTATACAATTATGGTTAAAGCAGAGAATACTTTATATTTATGCTTTTCAACACATAAAATTGTACATATACTTCTGAAATGTAAAAAAGTATATAAAGAACTTCATGTTTTAGAAAGCATAAATACAAGAAGTGTTGTGCCGAAACCGAGAGGTAGAATACTCGGGATCGGCACAGAGGATTCTCGTTCCGGGTTGGAGGAGAGATGCACACGAGAGAGACGGAGTGTTCTTTTGAATGTTATTACTTTAATATTTCTTTGACAACTATTTTTTATTAAATACCACTTGATAATCGATAACGGTCTATATTGATTTTACAATGCCCGAGTCTCTACTTTATGTTTTACAATGTATATGCAAATTGACCACAAACTTCAGACTGCCCGCCCGATATTCTAATCGGCGGTATTTATATGATCGGGACGATGCCCTGTTGCTAACTAGGGGGCTCCCGAGTTAGCTTTGACTTCTCGTTAGTAGCAGACAAACACGGGTTTCAACCCAGGCCGTCGGAGGGCGAGGAGGGAAGAAGCGTGTAGTGACAGCATCGCGCAACAGATGACGCCACGCACGACGCATTAATTGGGGAGCTAGTTCAGTAGGCTCTGGGAAGCCTGTGCGGGGTTGCGGGTGCGGGGTAGGAAGGGTGCAGTTTTAGTGTCGCGCAACAGATGACACCACGCACGACGTATTAATTAGTCGCCTGAGCGGGGGGGTCGGGGGTGGTGGGTTGGGTAGCGCAGTGTCGGCGTCACGCAACAGACGACGCCACGCACGACGCATTAGGTTGCATATAAGCCGATAGACATAAGTACTAACAGAGAGAGAAGAAGGTTCTACTTCTATTCGCTTCTCATCGATTCAGCTGTATTAGCTTTAAGAACAACGTGCGTTACTCCACATGCGCCCGTGGCATTGTATATGTCCTATGATGTTTTAAGTCATACAGTTTGTACTGAATGGGCGCCCACGCACGGTAGTCGCGGTACGCGCGCGATGTCTCATTGTCAGATGCCTTATTGCGGCAATAAATTCGATTGAGGGGGGGGGGGTATGTGATTACATCATCGGCGTCGCGAAGCCTCGAGGCCCTCGAGCGTTTCGAGGATAATTCTGCGATAAGTCTCATTGTCGGATGCCTTATCGCGGCAATAAATTCAATCGAGGGGGAGTATGTGATTACATCATCGGCGTCGCGAAGCCACGAGGCCTCGAGCGTTTCGAGAATAATTCTGCGATAATCGCACTATAAAAATACCTCATCGCGGGCAATAAATAATCGATAAAACTTTACGCGATGACCATGCGAAAAAAATAAAAACTTAAAATAGAACACTTTATCGCGGCAATAAGAAAAAATATTTTATACGATGATTGTGTGATAGCAATAAGTCAGACGACAAGACAAATGCGCGATTGTTATCAGATTGTATGTCGCAAGAGAGAATAATCGAGGTGGTGCGCACTATAAAAATACCTCATCGCGGGCAATAAATAAGCGATGAAACTTTACGCGATGACCATGCGAAGAGAATAGAAACTTAAAATAGAACATTTTATTGCGGCAATAAGAAAAGAAATTTATGCGACGACTGTGTGAAAGGAATAAAACTTAGACGCACTATAAATCTAATTATGGCTACAATATAAAAATTCGATAAAATTTATTTTTACTTATAACAAGAGTCGGTGGCATAGACACATACATATACATATATGTACATATAAGTGCGAGACGAGAGCTCAATGTCAGAAGTCGGAATATCGAGGACCACAGAGTACCGTTTTTTCTCTCAAAACACGCAAGTATACGTCAAGATGAATAAAAATGTGTAATCTCAGCGCTCTCAGGAAGATTTGGAGGTAATGGTGCTTATGAACGCGCCCTTTTCGACTGATCAGGGGAAGAACAAAACGGATGTAAATAAAATCGGCACTCGTTATACCCTCCTTGATTTATTGTATAAAATTTTTAATCCCTCTTGGACAGCGTGGCGCAATCTAAGATTATTAATCGCCAGTATGACGAAGTACGCTGAGAGTTCGAAAACGGTAACTGATTTCGGCAAAGGATGCGAACATCCCTGAACGATCTCTACCAGTTGTGGCTTGAAAAAGGGTCATTGAACCCTACGAGTTCCGCCGATGATATGCATAGATTTCTTCGCGCCCAAATTCCTGGCCAAATTTACGAGTCGTTTACGAAGGACACTATGAATGTGGAAACTTACACCGAATTGGTGATCAATTATAAAACATATATCGCCAGTTTACCGCTCGGAGCGGCGAGGCAGATTTCCGCGTCGCGTGCGGTTCCCGTCGTGACCAATCACGACGACGACGACTATGACGTCTCATTGGAGAATCGCATGAAAAGGAAGAAAAAGAAAGAGGCAGCGACAGCGATAGCGATAACTTCGACGGCGAAGGAAAAAAAGGAGAAAAAGAGAAAGAAGAGGAATGATAATGATGATAAGGAGGAAGAAAAGGAGGTGGAAGAGGGACGCGGGCTTGAAGCATTGTTTGATCTGGCCTCCGAGTTTGATGTCAGTCATATTCATCAGTACGTATCGAGATTAAAGAATGGGCGAATGGAGACTATGAAATCACCTGGAGAGACCGGATATCAATTGATACGCTTGGACGTGTACAATTTCAAAGACATAGCAAACGTGGAGAAGCGTCACTGGTGGAGGCACGCGAAACTGAGAAGTCAATTCTTTGCCTCCTCCTCGATCACGGACCGCAAGCGACAATTGTTGCGACAATTTTTGGATCAAGTGGCGATGGATCTGTCGACTAATCGTGAAAGAGACTAGGAATCTTTCCTACGACGGCGGTCAGAGCGACATTTAGATACGTATAATTTGAGAATATGTGATTAATTTCGTAAATTAATACAGTTGCTCGCGTTACAGATCGATCGTGTCGTCGAAGATCGGGCGGCGGCGATGGTAGTGGTGCGCGAATGGAGGAAGGAATCGGAGTGACACATGCACGCGCGCATACATATAATTACATACATATACGCACAGATATGAGATTTGTAGCGAACAGTAAAAAGAATGTCTCTCTGTACATAATGGGAAAAATAATAAAGGATATCTCTCTGTACGTTATCAAAATGAAATTGTATAGATTGTGTAAATTATCATTTATTGAATGTTTTTCTAAATGGGGTAATGGGAAAGAATAACGATAGGCTGACATATGGGGCAAGATGTTTCTTTATTCGTATCGGGGGCGTGGTAAGGGAATTACAACTTTTCAGCAATTCCAAAACATAAAGCGATCAACTCGCAGTCGACGATGTCGGTGCGATCAAAAAATTCGCTTTCGCATATCACTCGTGGCACGTTTGCAGGGTCCGGAACCATGAATGCGATAGCGACAAAACGGGACAGTTTCGCGTCGACCTTGCCGGTTATCGCGCACAGCGTAGCCGCTATAAAATTTATGCAGTGCTCGAGGTCGAACATAGCGAGCACGGTGTTCAGCGACAGGACGATACGAGTCTTGAGCGTGTCCAGACGCAGGATCGGCAAATTGATGAGTCTTCCAAATCGTAACGTCAAACCTGCTGCGACGATGGTTCTGTAGGCTGGATTGCGCGTCTCGCCGTCGTCGTCGTTGTTGCACCCATCGACGCTGCTGGTGCTGCGCCGCATGTGCGACATTATGGCGTGTTTTTCATCCATGAGTCGACTCCATGCGTCGGGCGAGAGATTGATCTCCTTGCCATGATAATCCCCTATGATGATGTCCACGCGAGACGAAAATCTAACGGCGATACCGACGTTTATGAATTTGTAGGACGTTTTGTTCAACGAGTATCTCCTTCCCAAGATGCGGATACGATAACGCGCGATATTGGCTATCCATTTCGTCGAGCGGCTGTTGTTGTCATATCTGTAAAATACAATGTGTATGAATACCTACATACTTGGCGGGATGCGCTGGTCGGTGTCAACGTCAACTTACGCGTTTCTTTCACTGTTGTTGCCGCTGTTGCTCGAGGTTGAATAGACATACTCAATGTTCGGCGGCGTCGTCACCGATCGCTCGTCGTTCCTTCTTTTTTTTTTCTATTCGTTCCATCGTCGCAGTTATCGTTCTCACGATCGTGGTTAAGGTGATGTTGCAGCGGCGGCGGTGGTTGCGTTAGCATTACCTGCAACAGTGACTGCGGTGAAGGCGGTGAAGGCGGTGAAGGCGGTGAAGGCGGTGGTTTATCGAAATGCTGCTCCTGCTGCTGATGAGCGCGCAATGTCGAATACATCTCTTTCTTTTCTTAGCGTATCTTTTTATGCGTCTGATCGTTGCGCCCGGTAGGTGGACCGCGCGAGAATGATCGCTCGTGTAACAGGGTGTCGACTTAAAGAAACGTCATTCCCCTCTCCAGATAATTTTATGATAATTTTATTCTTATTACCTTTTTACCTATTGCTTATAAGCGCGGTTTAGTTTTTTTACACCGCCGATTTGCTCTTCTCCTCTTCAACATCCTCGGAAATATTGTCACGATTACTCATCAGTGCGTCAATTCGAACAAATCGACTCAGGAGATTTCGCAGCTCTTGCAACAGCCCGTCCCTCGGACAAGTCACACCGAGCATCTCCGGTTTAAATCCGCCGATGGTTGTCACACTTTTCGTGAATTCGTTAAAGGAGGAGTGTCCCTAAGGCCTGTTTTCGGCACCCTTCAAAATTGGACCAAAATGGCTGGAATCACTTCCTTATACCCTTGGAAGTAATATTTAGTCAATTCCAGCCTAAACGGAAGTATTTAGAGTGTATACTTCAAGTATACATGGTGCATCAGCGTGCCCGTATCAAGCATTTCTTTGGAAAACTAAGCGTTTTTGAGAAAAATGTTTCAGATAAAAGTTGTATGGTTTCAAGGGCGACATAAAATGGTGTCATTGGTTTGACTTTGGATAGTCATTTGAAGGTCACGTGAATGTCAATTTCAATATTTTATATAGAACCCCCTATTTTTACATATCTTGTAGCTTATCTCGAGAGCTTTTCAAAACACTTATAACTAAGTCATTTTTCATTAAGTACTTTGCGAGTTATGAGGCTTCTTACAGATAGATTTGTAGAAAAGTTACTTAAGGAGATCCGAGATTGAAATCATATTACTTATTCTTGTTGATTCTCCACACGTAAACAGTATAATCGTAAACGTAATCTTCCTTTAAGAAGCCACGTAGAGTGTGGTGTTGGATGTACGTGAGTCCGTAAGCTACAAGATATGTAAAAATAGGGGGTTCTATATAAAATATTGAAATCGACATTCACGTGACCTTCAAATGACTATCCACGGTCAAACCAATGACACCATTTTATGTCCCCCTTGAAACCATACAATTTTTATCTGAAACATTTTCCTCAAAAACGCTTAGTTTTCCAAAGAAATGCTTGATACGGGCGCGCTGATGCACCATGTATACTTGAAGTATACACTCTAAATACTTCCGTTTAGGCTGGAATTGACTAAATATTACTTCCAAGGGTATAAGGAAGTGATTCCAGCCATTTTGGTCCAATTTTGAAGGGTGCCAAAAACAGGCCTTAGGGACCCTCCTCCTTTTGTTGTAGAATTGTCGTTTGCCAAAGAAGGACAGATTCCCATCAATGAACCGGAAGGCCGTTGAAATACCGGAAGGTATTCCTGGAAATATCGCTTGCATCGCCAAAAATTGGGAGGCTTTCATCGAACACTCGTTCATCTCGGCCGCAAACTGATCGTCGTATATCACGAAAGTTCGTCCTCGGTTGGTATTCACCGCGGCGTTGATCCTCGCGCTCGATGGAAATGCAAGCTCGGCGAAAATCGGCGGCCAGCTTAGTACCAGCGCTAAACTCGGGTAATTCACCAGGTAAACCTTATTGTCCACAAACAGCACGAGATCGCCCGACGGCGCTTGATAGACGGCCGAAAGTGTGAAATTTTCGGGGAGAAACTTCATATAATCCCTCAACAAAAACGGTTTCCTGTAGGTCTTTCCATTTACATCGATCGACCATACATGTCGTTTACGCGCGACGTAAGTTTGACTGTTAAATACCAACACGTGATCCACGCGTTGTAGGGCACACTGATCCGTCTATACGTCGTCTTTCGAGAATTTCGTATTAGTCGCGATCGTGGTGGCTGCCGTCGTTGTCGTCGCCCTCGTAGTTGTGGTCACCGGCGCGGTCGTTGTCGTAATCGGTATGAAAAACGGAGACTGGACGTGTCGTGTATGCGTGCACGACACAAGAGAGAGCGTGAGGCAACGAGCGATGCGTGAGTGGGGGGGGGGGGGGGAGATCTTGGTAAGCCGTGAGACGGCGTTCAGTTCGACGGTCGCCTGTGCCGAATAAAGAGATAACGACAAACCGTGCAATTATTTCCCCACCAATTCCTCATACATCACAGTGGCGACGAGGTAAAGAACCTGTAAATCAGTGATAGTGATTATCGGAAAGTACGAATGATTGATAACGAGGGAACACACAGCGAATCGACCGAAAGGAAGGAAAAGGACGAACTCAGTGACGGAAGTCAGGAAGAAGAAGAGTACGAGGCAGGGAAATCGAGTAAGGAAACACAGACCTCGTGGATATATCGTTTGACCAAAGCGAAATTACAAGCTAAGCTCGTAGAGTTGTCCGTGTCGTTCGATGACGGTGCGATCGTTGATCGATTACGCAAATTGCTAGTGAAAAGTGTAAAGTGCAAAGCACGTGGCCAAGAAACGCAGGAGCGAGGATTCGTACAGCCGGTCGCAATGGCTCCAGGGGCAAATAACAATAACCAGAATATATTAGTAAAGTTTAATCTGGAAGAAGATGATTGGGAAATTTTCGTGGAACGGTTGAAATTTTATTTTATTGCTTGTGATATTCCGGACGCAAAAAAACCGGCGGTTCTATTAACACGGTTAGACGTAAACGCGTATAATTTACTCCGAAACTTGGCTGCTCCAAAGAAGTGAAAGAACTCACGTTCGATGAGTTAAGTAAATTAATGCAAGATCATTTATTACCGCCACCGTCGGAAGTCGCGGAAAGGACAAAATTCGCGAAAATTACGCAAAAGCAAGGAAAATCCATCGCGGATTTCGTGGCTGAATTGAGACTGGCGGCACGCTATTGCAAATTCTCGAATAGCGAAGAAAGGCTGCGCGACCAGTTTAACGCGGGGGTACGGGGGTAAAGTCGAATTATACAGGCAAAAACCCAAAACATTCAGTGACGCGGTTACTCAAGCTACGAGTTTCGAGGCGGCAAATAATAACGCCGAAACACCGGTCAACACACCGACGAACGCTGGAGTCCATCACTTCTCTCGCGGGGGACGTGGCGGCAGAGGCTGGAAGAATTCGAGAGGGGGACAAGGCCGAACAACTGAGCCAGCGACACCGGAGCTACGGAGACAACAAGGGGCGAGTACGTCAACAGGGACGACGGCGTTTTGCTTTTGTTGCGGAAGATCGAGGCATGAGGCATCGGAGTGCCGCTATAAGAATTATCCGTGTCACCGATGCGGTCAAAAAGGGCACTTAAAAATTAGGTGCAGCAATCCTGCGAAAAAATTGACTATCGGCAATGTCGAGGCCCCAGGAAAAAGAAGAAGATGACAACGAAAAAGAGGACAGCAGCGAAGACGATTTCCAAGACGATCATGGTCTATATACACTCGAGACGGTACGCGGCGACAATCAGCAAAGGTCGATAAATCAAATCCGGGATTGCGTGGACCCTCAGTTTGTAAATATTTTGATGAACGGTACACCGGTTCGTGTGGAATTAGATTCGGGAGCCGCGGTAACAACTATGTCAAAAAAAGACAAAATAAAATTGTTTCCGACAGTCGCAGTCAAAGAACCGAAGCAGGAATTTCGTGTCGTAGGTGGAGCGTTGACAAAGCCGTCGGGAGTTATGCGCGATTTACAAATAGAGTTCAACGGTGTAACAGAAAAGGGCGATTGTTATATAGTCGAAGTAGAAACGCCATTACTCGGTCGGCCGTGGTTAAAAAAATTAGGGTTGTGGCCATGGCCGGGTTTAGGTCTCGGAGCAATCGATGCAATAGAAATTAAAGAAGAATTGGGGAGTTTAATTGAGAAAAAATTTCCGAAATTATTCGACGACGGAACAGGTACCTTCAATAAAGGTAAAGTGTCAATTCAAGTAAAACCAGGAACACAGCCAAAATTTTTGAGACCACGGCCACTGCCGCTTGAGTTAATTGACCGAGTCAGCGAAGAAATCGATAGTTTAGTTGACAGGGAGATTTTAAAAACGGTTAATAGCAGTGAATGGGCAACCCCAATTGTTCCAGTCTTATACAAAAAAGATGGGTCAGTGAGGATCTGTGGAGATTTCAAAACAACGTTAAACCCATCATTGGTCGTTAAACAATATCCGTTATCAAGGAAAGAATTTTTATTCAGGCGTTTAGCGGGGGGAGTTAAATTTACCAAAATTGATTTGAAACACGCATATCAACAAGTTTTGCTCGAAGAGAATAGCCAAAAGTTCGTGACGATCAGCACACACAAAGGGTTGTTCCGTTATACGCGCATGCCTTTCGGCATATCCTCGGCGCCGGCGGAATTTCAATACCTAATGGATAAGCTCACAGCTGATCTCCAGGACGTTCAATTTTTTTTAGACGACGCGCTTGCTACTGGCAAATCGAAAACAGAGCATTACAACAATGTAATAAATCTTTGTCAACGACTTGAGGAATGCGGACTTAAAGTAAATCACTAGATAGCGATATCGAGGAGTTGGCGAAGTCGTGTGAATCATGTCTTGAGAAGGGTAAAGCACCACCGCGAGTAACTTTAACGCCGTGGAGATGGCCGGAACAAGCTTGGTTTCGTATACATGCTGACTTCCTAGGTCCATTTCATGGACTTATGTTCCTATCGGTAATCGATGCGCACTCGAAATGGCCAGAAATAGCAAATATGAAAAATCACACGACCGCGGAGGAAACTATCGAGGTTTTTAAAGAAATATTCGCGCGCCACGGATTGCCGTATCAATTAGTTACTGATAATGGAACAGCATTCACAAGCGTCAAATTCCGAGATTTCGTTGAAGGATTGAAAATTAAACACACGTTTACAACGCCTCATCACCCGGCTTCGAATGGGGCGGCGGAAAACTTAGTCGGTACATTCAAAGAAAAAATCAAGAAAATGATGCGTAGCGGGGATAGCTTAGACGAGGCGGTAAAAAAGTTTCTCTTCGATTATCGTACAACCCCCCACGCAACGACCGGAACCACACCGGCCTCATTATTGTACAAGCGAGAGTTGCGAATGCGTTTTAGCCTACTGCGACCACGTATTGCGGAGAGAATGGATAAACAGCAAGCAGAACAAGTTAAAAACAGCCCGAAAGGGCGTAACGTTAATTTTGAAGTAGGCGAGAGAGTGCGAGTGAGAGACTGCGGCAAGAATGCCCCCGAGTGGTCGAGCGCGATCGTGACCAAAAACAAGACGCCAGTAACGCATGTAGTTCGTATGAGCAGGGGCACGAGCAAGCGACACAGTAATCAAATTAGGAAATGTTCACAAAAATCGAGCGAGAGTAAGCCGCGAGCGACGGAAAGCGATAACGCCGGATCTATTGTGCCACGAAGATCGAAAAGACTGGTGGCGAAAACATCTATTTCTAAATAATAATAGTAACAGAATCGTATCAAGTTACGTATGTAATCCAGCAGTAATTGTCATAACGTACGAACTGGAATGCATACTTTTGGAGCGAGAGAAAAGCGAGAAAAGTCGTTATCCTGCCGGCGCAACCTTGTTGTATTAGTGGGGAGAAGTGTGGTGTATGCGTGCACGACACAAGAGAGAGCGTGAGGCAACGAGCGATGCGTGAGTGGGGGGGAGATTTTAGTAAGCCGTGAGACGGCGTTCAGTTCGACGGTCGCCTGTGCCAAATAAAGAGATAACGACAAACCGTGCAATTATTTCCCCACCAATTCCTCATACATCACAGGACGTTAATGCCGTAAAGATGTTGGATGGTAATAATATCTTCAAAGTTTAATTTGGTGGGAAAAGATTTCTTGGGCACGCAAACGCAAACATTACTGAATCCTCGCTCGGACTATGCCTTAGTCCTAGAGCGTGACCGATCTCGTGCGTGAGCGTTTAAAGCATATGGTTAGTTCCCGGAGGATTCTTGTCCAGAGTTATGTGCCATTGTTCCGCGTTGTCTATGTGTATCTCCGAGACATAGTCGCGTTCTCCAATAGGGAGGTACGCATGAGCGACTACCCCGTTGGGGCCATCCATCGCTTCCAAACACATTCCACCTCGTCGGGGATTGAGAAACGGGTGAAAGCCATCGCGAAATGGTATCAGAATGTCGGATTTCCGTACATCTCGGTTGAACGTCAACGACGAATTCGCCGCCCATAGATTGAACGCGGTTCGAGCTATTGTCAGATGATCCTCCAACGCCCCGTGAAAATTCCACGTGAGATGTCTTTTAGGCCTTCTCAGCAAGAGTGGGCCAAGCAAGCGCTCCGACATGTCTTCGACACCGCATCGGGGTGTGTTCATCAATTGCAGGGTGGGCTCATTCAATTCACCTTTGCCGGGCAATCTATAATATCTCTGAAACCACGCGATATCCCCTCGCATAGCCGCAGTCGTGTCGTAGTTTGCTGAAAACTTTTGCGCGTTCTCCTGCAAATAGCCATATTTTCGCAAATAATGAACCACCGCTTTAGTATCACTAGCGTGAAATTCACAGTTCACCGCGACGACGTAAATCGCGAAGATAATGATGCGCCCGAACGACATCATCGAAAGGTGGAGAGAACAGAAAAGCGAGGTGACTCACTCGCGACCGAGAGACTATAAGCGTCGGATCGCGATTGGAACGTAATTGGGCACCGTCGATTACACGAACGCGGGGGGGGGGGGGTGTCGCCAACGATCTAGATTTAAAGAAAAATTTTTTTATTAAGAGAAGTAAAACGAACAATAAAAACGCGAAACGTTTCGGAGAAAAGAATAAATAAAACAAACGAGGAAAAACAATTCGCGAGACGTTTGAGGAAAAAAGGCGCGCGCGGTTCAATCACATCGCAATAAATTAATATAATCGTCGCTATAAATAAGACGAACGAGGAAAGAGGAAAAAGGCACGCGCGGTTCAGTCACATCGCAATAAATTTATAATCGTCGCTAATAGAAAAGAAACCAAACGACGAAAAACAACTCGCGAGACGTTTCAGAGAAAAATGGCACGTGCGGTTTAGTCCCATCGCAATAAATTAATCATTTTTGCTAATAAATAAAACGATAAAAAAACAACTCTCGAGAATGCGACCCGGGCGTCTCAGTATTGGAGACAAAAAAAACTTACGAGACGTTTCAGTGAAAAGGCACGCGCGGTTCAGTCACATCGCAATAAATTAATAATCGAGCTGTCAAAAGTAAATATAAAAACAGTTCGCAACATGTCGAAGGAAATCCAGGAATTGACATTTGCATGCGACATTTCATAAGAAAAATGAATACTAACAATAAAACATGTATATATGTCGAAAACAGTTTTTTATTTCCCCAAATTTATATACACAATACAAAATTTAAAAAATGATTATATATCGTTGAAACGTAAGGTTTTTTTTTTTACAAAATCTCTTATCCTGTAGGAATCACAGGTGCGACAATTCGCTCCTGCCGTTCGGTCCACCATTCGTATAACTTGCAGACATGCTCCATCGCGCAGTTTCTCGTATGACGTGAGCAGCGAAAAGGCCTGACCGCGGTCAGCGTCCGCAGACTACCGATGTTCTGGTAATCGGCATCGATCGTCTCAATCGTGACATCGACGTCGACCGTGTCCCCGATGAGCTTTCGCAGCCATTTCTTCTTCTCCTCTCCCTTCACGTACACAATCGGGGCCTAAGAGGAAGAGGAAGAAAAGACTTCCTCAACTTCAAGCTTCCCGTACACGGCCTCTCGGATGATTGTCTTAGCGTGATAGTACTCCGTGTCGCCGTCGTTCCATTTAAGACCGTGGTAATTCTGCATCAGCCACCTCGCTTGAGTTCTTTCCGCTCTCGTCATGATGTGCCAGACCCTCGGTGGATAGAAAACATGGTAAGCACGATCCCTTTTCTAAATACCGCAACCTCTTTAATCACGAAATTTTTGCCAACAATAAATCCTTGTAAATCAGAGGATGTCGGTACGTCCGACATAGTTGCGATATCATGAGCGACAGATAAATGAATTTCCTGTCGCTACACAATCCTGCGCACGATGTTAGTCAGCGTATTATATTCCACCACACAGTCATGAATAATAATAAGGCAACCTATTTAACCACAAACTGTTCGCCAACAATAAATCCTTGTAAATCAGCGAATTTCAGTACGTCCAACATAGTTTCGATTTATTGTCGCTACACAATCTTGCGGACGATGTTAGTCAGCGGAATATATTCCACCACACGGTCGTGAATAATAAGACAGTAGGCCGTTGTATTAGGTTCTACATTGCGTTTACACTCAAACTCTATACGAACGTCCACGGTTGCGCTTTTTATCGATTCGTTCTGTCGGGAACAGTCCATCACCACGAACGGGCCCCATTCCTTGAAAAGGGTCAGCGACAGGAATACCTCGTCGCGTTCGCTTCCGTAATACGACTTTTTAAATTTCCCATACATGGCATACAGTATGGCTATTCTACGTTTATCAAAATCCAAATTCATATCGTCATAGGGGTAAAATTCAGAATTGAGATACAACTATACATTTTTAAGATTGCCGCTGTCAAAAATGGAGGCATTTTTAAATATGTTGTTAATTCTTCCAGATTGCAGCGCGAAATGACGTATCTCGGTTTTTCCAGTTGCGTCGCCGCTTTCACGACCCACGAATGCTTGACCGTGGTCTGCAGCAGAGGGTACACATACAGATCCCACGAGCGAAAACCCATGCTCAGATAACGTCCGCTCTCCAACGTTCGCAAAAGGGACAATTTATTGACATCGTTCAACATCACGTGTGGCATTCTCCATTGCAGCTTCGATAGAGTGATCTTGGGATCCTTGTTATGATCCAGCGTCGTCACGATACAATTGGCGTCGTTCCGCGAACGTATGAGAATAAGTTCGTGTCGCGCGTTTATCACCACGCGCCTGTAATCCTCGCAAAAACCGAGAAGCGTGTCGAGAGGTACGCAAAAGTTGAACTCGCCGATTCTGGTTCTCGTAACGCCAAGGTCCCATCCAGCGTTCTGCAGTTTTTTGCCTCTCTCGGCGGTCAGCGACACGAAGTTCTTAATCGAGCTGGTTATTCCGACGTTTCTGTCCCTGTCAATCTCAACGCTATTGAGCTCGTATCGAATCTCGTCGAACATAAACGCCACGCAGTTGTTATCCATTTGCGACGCCGAGGTATTTGGCTCAATGTCGTCGAAAAACGTCCCCTCGACGTAGAGAAAACTCTCGCAGGGTAACGTGTACAGATCCTGCTGCTGTATCGGTATGCGTATCTCGTTGCTGTATCCGAGCGTGGTGTTGGCGTACGGATTATACGTGTGAGTTTTAATCTTGACAATGCGTTCGTCGAAGATTGGCTCACCACCGATGCTCAAGATGTCAGCCTTGACGATTGTTTCGCACAACGAAACCCAAAGATCGCAGAAAAGCAACGTTCGCGATGCTCAGCTCTTTCCACTTTTTCCACCTCCTCCTCTCACTCTGCGCGCTGAACGATAACGTTGGTGGCTCAACGACAGCAGATGCCCTCTTACTTTCTCTCGCGGACGACTCGTTCAGAACAAGCATCTTTCACACACACACACACACACATATATATTATTATCTATCCTCTGCGTCGCACGTGCAGTCGAAGCGTTATCTCCTCACCGCGAAAATCGATCGGTCGCCCGTCTGATCCACCACGCGCACCGTTATGTCGGTGACACTCCGCGCGATGATCGGAAGATAAATGATCTGCGTCCGAGTCTCCGACAGTTTATATCCCGGTGGAACGTTCGGCGCGAATTCGTGTATCGTGTGCACTAGCCTACCGTTGCTGTAAGCCCCCGTGGTAAGATTGCATTCCACGCGAATGATGTTTACGTCCATTATCTTCGTCGGCTCGTCGAACGCGTACCACCTGTTCGTCTTGAGTACGCGATTCGTCGAAAAACCCAGCAGAGAACCGATGTTGTTCGGTTTGGTAAAGTTTACTCTGTAGGCGCACTTAATCTCACTTTTCATGGTATTCTCGTTGGCGCGAAGAATTATCGAACGTTCATCCCCCTTCTCTTCCTCGTTATCATATATGTAATCCTGGTCGTCATTGCCCTCGCTCGGGTACACGTCGTGCGTAGCCGTCGACGGTTCCGCGCCGATGAACACCTGTCGCTTGCGGAGAATAGCGGCTCTTAGATATCTGCCTATGGCGATCATGCAATCGCTCTGGAATCGATGAATTGTCTCGTCGTTTTTGTCAAAATAAAATTTATTGTTCGTAGAGTTGACGTTCGGTATCGTGTTGTACGTCTCGAAATTCGCGAGACCCAGCTCGTAAACACCGTCGCTCAGATCCAGAGCGGGAAAGTTGCTCGCCGCAAGAACGCTGCTTCTCCCTGGTCCACGTAAGTGTCAATGACATGACAACGAACACGCCTATTCGGCAAAGTGTCTCCAATCGATCTCTCGAAGAAACCGCAGACACAGCTGACCGCAGATACTTTGATCGAACGTCTGATACGAACGATAGTTGTACGCGATATTCACCTCGCTTCCGAGATATCGCACGAGTTTCCACGGTGGACGAAGGTTACCGAAACCGTCGAAGTAAATCGCATTGTTTCCTTTCTTGACGTAGGCGACCCAGTGCGTGCCCGAACCAGCGGCGTTGTTAAGATTTACAATACCGCTCTCATCGTGACGCACTCTCGTCGGCAGCGCGTCACGCATAAACACGTCTCTGAAGAAGGGTATGCTCAAACGGCGCGCGGAACGACTCAATTGCTCTTTCGTCGTAAGACCAGACAACGGTAGATCAAGTGCGGTTAGCGTTTCCTTCCACGAGTTTTTTTTTACATCTTAACGATGACGGTTTTCTTCTGATCGTCCTCGCGCTGCCACCGCTACGTTTATACGGCGTGAGATACAATCCACGACCTTCTGTCGCTCGATTGTGACGCTGTAACTCCTCGAGTTGACGTCGGGCAGCCTTGCTGTCGTTCACCGCTTTCGCTACACCGGCCGCTCCACCGATCAGAGATCCGAGCGCTCCCAGCATCGGAAAAAGTGGTAAAAAGCCTCCGCGTTTCGCCGCGGGAAGTACCCTCCTCCTTCTCGTCGTCGTCGTCGCCGCGGTCCTTCTCCTCCTTGTTCTTCGCGCGCTCATACCCATACCTAACTTTGTTTTTACTTTCATGGCAGCCCATATGGCGGTCGCAGCGGATTTCTCGCCGAGAGTCGAGTCACTCGCTGTTACGCGCTCGCGCGCTCTCTCAGCGAGCGCTAGATCAGCTGCGTGTCGATCAACGAGATCGTTGCTTTGCAAATAAACAATGTCGTGCTCGCGACACGCCGCGTCCAACGGATTAACACCTCGATCTCCGCGCGCTAGCCGCTTCGCAAGACGGGTACCGGGTCCGCAAAACTGATAGCCGGGTACATGTAGCTCGAAAGAAAGAGCATTTATCGCCTTGTTTGACAGTCCACCGCCGATACCACTACTGTGCGTCGCGCGCGGCATCCAACGCAATTCTTGATGAGTGGCGGTGGACCGTCTATGTGCGACTGATTCCACGATCGATTGTAATGTTCCAGGCACACGCGGCAACTCTGCACCTCGGAATCCGCTCTCAGATGATTCGTCGTTCAACACAATCGGGAAAGTCGCGCAGCAGAACGATCTCCGGCACGTATTGCAGCTGTTTGGCGGTCAGTTCGAAAATATCGTGCTTATCCGTCAACAGGATAAACATCGCGATTGCCGCGTGAATCGATCGACGATTCGCGGTACAAGTGTAAAAACGAGTGTGCGCGCACGCGCGCCATACGGACAAAATGCGATTCGTACGACAACCGCTGGCAATAGGAGTGTCAAATCTCGACCGCAAAACGCGACTGACGTCGGGCGGAGCGATTCGAGAGACGCAAAGACACGGCCCGCTGTTACCGAGCGCGATACGCTACCTCATCTGTGGCCCCTCCAATTGCGGCAAGACAAACGTTCTAATGAGTTTGCTAGAGATTCCGCACGGGGTGCGTTTCGAGAACGTGTACGTGTACTCGAAATCCATGCAGCAGCCAATGTATTGATATCTCGAAAAGCTACTCGAATCGATAGACGAGATCGGTTATCATGCGTTCACCGATAATCGTGACGTCATACCACCGAGCGAGGCCCTACCCGATTCGATATTCGTGTTCGACGACGTGATCTGCAACCGACAAGACGCGATTAAAGAATACTTTGCAATGGGTCGACGTTCGGATGTCGATTGTTTCTATCTCTGTCAGACGTACGCCAAGATACCGAAACATCTTATACGCGACAACGCGAATCTGCTAATCCTGTTCAGACAGGACGGTACCAATTTAAAACACGTGTACAACGATCACGTGAACACCGATATGCCGTATGAGGATTTTTGCGCATTAGGTCGCGAATGTTGGCGGCGCAAATGTGGCTTCCTAGTAATAGACAAAGATAGCGCGCTACGCAACGGCAGATACAGACGTGGCTTCAACGACTTCGCCGTGCTGTAGATCGATCAGTCGGGGAACGATGAGCGGCGCGAAGATAACCTCGAAGGACACCGCCGAGCGGGAGAAAACCGCGAAAGAGATCGCCAAAACGCGCGGCTCGATTCGCAGAAAATACAGAGCGTTGAAAACCGGCAAGATAGAGAGCGAGATCGCTCTCGAGAGGCAATTCAAGCCGATCGTCGATCCGCTGAAGCAGATCGCCGAACGCGGAGGCGAGCCCGAGGACGACGGCGACTCGAGAGGTATCGTCGTTAAGAAGAAGCGCGAGGAGAGCGACGACGATGGAGAAACTGGGAAACAAGCCTAAGAAGAAACGATCGAGCGTCGCGTCGGACATGCTCGCGATTCGTTTCACGCCTCCGGAACAGCGGAGATTGTCGAGCGTCGCGTCGGGCACGCTCGCGGTTCGATTCAGCACGCCTCTGGAACCGCGGAAGTTGTTGCTGAGGGAGGAGGACGTCTTCCAGTCGCCGCAGCCTTCTCTCGAAACGTCCATCAGAGAGGCTCTGCAAACGACGGAGGGTCGCGAGGATCTGCGAAAGAATCAATTAGGACCCTTGGGAAAGAAATACGTGGACGCCCTTTTCTTCGGCGGGGACACGATCGATCACGTTTACGGCGTGTACGTCACGAACGATGGCCCGATGCTCGGCGACAAACGGTTCGAGATGCTCGCGGACGATTCCGTCATCGTGGCCGGGGTGACGTACAAGGGCACGCCCGGCTTGTACGAATTGATCTTCAAGAGACACCCCGATGACGCAATCTACACCAAGGATGACCTGCACAAATATAAAAGTCTACTGTTGGTGACGAACGCTCATAAACGCGGCCATAAAGCTGAGAATCCTATCAAGGGTAGCAAGGGGCACAAGTACTTATACATCATCGCTCCGCTCGTGATCCGCGCCAGAATCGGCAGCGCTAGAAAGGGCGCCGGCGTGACCAACCTACCGTCGACCATGAGATTGAATCACAACAAGATAGATTACGTTCACTGGGACGATCCCAACGAATTGGTCAATCGTTTTCAATTGCTCGACGCCTCGCATCGAGCTGGCAACAACGCTCACGACAATGAGATCGTCTCGATAATCGAGGAACTTCGCGAAGCAGGATTGGTTATAAATTGAAGCGCCACGTCGAACGCAACGGCAGTACGATTTTCGAAAGCGACTGACGCGATGTCGGTGAACAAGTTTGGAATGTCTCTGGAGAGAGACGACGGAAGTTCGCGAGCATCATCAGTCGAATCTCTGCGAAGCTACGTGCGCGACAGCGCGCTCTGCCTGGACGACGATTCCTACGACGCGAGGGAGTGCAAGATACGACGTCTAGCCGCACCGGAAGTCGACACCGACGCGACGAACAAGAGCTACGTCGAGCTGGCGCTTCAAGATCTGCGAAACGATATCGAGAAGTTTCGCGAAAACACCGCGAGCTCGCTCTCAACGGTGAAGAACGAGATGGACAAAATCGTGACCGACAAACTGAACGGATTTCAAGAGACATTAAAAAACTTTCAAAACGACGTCAAAGAATTAACGAGTAAAAAAACGGTGACGCAAGAATCGTTTGACAAGACGGTGAAAAGAATAACGGAGGGCATTCGCAAGCAAACGGAGGACATTCGCAAGCTAACGGAGGACATTCGCAACGTCCGCGAGTTTAAAAAGGTGACGAGCGATAGCGACGTGGAACAGGCAAGACTGCACGAAATCGTCGGTCTTCTCGACTCTGGCAATAAGAACTCTTCCTCCTCGACGTAGTCGGAATACGCGTGGACTTGCCGTTACGTTTTTTTTTTTAATTGAAAGGAAAGAAAAAAGAGCGTGATAATGAGCGCCGAGAAACGAACACTCGTGAAGGAACTGCACGCGCCGGCTCGAAAAAACTTTCCGCGGCGTCGCGTCGTGGTGCGCGGCTATGACGATCTGTGGCAAGCCGACGTGGTGGAGATGCGTCCCTACGCGCGGCAAAACAAAGGCTACAACTACATATTGACGGTCATCGACGTGCTGAGTAAATACGCATGATCGTTACCGCTCAAGAGCAAGAATGGAAAAGAGATGGCCGCGGCGCTGTCCAAGATATTTCGCGAGAGCGCGCGATTCTTGAAGAATCTGCAAACGGACAAAGGAAAGGAGTTCTACAACGCCGACGTGCGCGAGATTCAGAAAAAACGCAACGTGAATCATTACTCAACGTACTCAGTGATGAAAGCGTCAGTAGTGGAGAGATTCAATCGCATACTCAAAGAGAACATGTGGAAACTCTTCACGCTTAACGGATCGTACGCATGGGTCAACGCGTTACCGAGTCTGCTGTCGAATTACAACCACGATCGACATCGAACAATCGGTATGCAACCAGCGGACGTGACACCCGCTGTCGCCGAGAGACTTCTATCCACGGTGTACAGTCGCACGAAGATCGCCGCTCCGGCGAAGTTCAAAGTAAACGATCCTGTACGCATAAGCAAATTCAAGACGATATTCGAGAAAGGCTACACCCCCAACTGGACTACCGAGATCTTTCGCGTCGCCAAGGTACAACGGACCAATCCCGTGACGTATCTGCTAAAAGATTACCGTTGAGAAACGATAGCCGGAGGATTCTACGAGTACGAGTTGCTCCGATTATCCAATCCCGATGTCTACCTTGTGGAGAAAGTGCTGCTCAAGCGGGGTAACCAAGTGTACGTGAAATGGTTGGGAATGGACAGTTCACACAATTCCTGGATAAATAAGACAGCTGTATTATAGTATATTTTATACTTTTATATATTTTATATATTTTTATAATAGAAATAAATCGTGTACATATTGCGATATACAAATATTTGTTCTCTCTCTCACTCGCGCCGATATATTATATATGCAGTTGTTCAAAACTGATCCCTGCCTTTATGTAATAAACGCAAGGAACAATACCGTGCTCCATTTATTCTTACATTATGTTAATGTTATATAAATCTGTTAAACCCAATGTAGCACAACCAGCACAATTGGCACCTATCTTGCGTTATAAAATCTGGTTAAAAAATGTAGGACCGCATGTACGAAAAAATTAGTTTTCGTCTTGCTTATAACTATCTTAACACTAGCTGTTCCTTATGTGTAAAATCTGTTAAACTATAAAATGTCACATTTATGAAAAAAAAATTATAATGTACATTCTGTTGATTCGACTGTTGCTACACGCGAGACAACGAGACAAAGTAGCCCCTTGGAAACATAAAACCATCTCGCTGGGGTACAAACGTCGATTGTGAAAAACAAATTTGTCACAAAAGACGTTTCTACCCCAGCGAGATGGTTTTATTAAAATTTTGATAATAAAAAAAATGTGAATCGTAACCGGATAAATTCAAATATTATACGTAAAAATTATCGTGACAAGCGCGAGACAAATTAGCCTCGGGAAACACAAACCAAAGAAAAAAATGAAAAAAGTTTTTAATTCGATGTAATCGCAAAACATGGGGATTGAGCGAATTGCAATACGCGATGTATCTTTGTAACGCGAAGGCCGTGGCGCATGCATTTCTGAAGGTTGCGATAGTGTATGACATAGCGCTTCTTATCGTACACAGTCGCGTGGAGCTTGACGGAAAAACAAACCGAAAAAATGAAAAATTCCTGATTGAAGATGACGAACCAAAAAGAAAGTGAAAAATTCATGGTTGAAGATGAGAGCTACACCACGCTCTATCTAAAAACCTTCTTTGGTTCTTTGTCTCCCGAGGCTATTTGAACATTTTATTACAATAAAGTTTTTATTTTAAAAACGCATTGAAAACAACGTAGTTCTTTCCCTATATTTTAAATATTATTTACCGCCATAAAGGCTGCGCAGTTCTCCCACCAAGGGTTAATAAAATATAATATGTGATAAAACGATAAAGCAAGAAAATATATATTATACGTATAAAAATATCTCACACGTTTATTCTTTGCACGATCCCCTCCATTTCCCTTACTATGATATTCTGTAATGTCCCCACGGTAGAGTGTCGTAGGAACCGGGCACAACGCATCGTTTGTCGTCGTGGGGACTAAGAGCTAGCTTCAACTCGGACACGGTGTACACCTCGTGCAGCTTCGAGCGCACGCACGACTGACGTCGCGACTGCTCCGTCACATTGAGCAGACACCGCATGTAATCATCGAACGTTATCATTCTCGCAACCACGTTCTTCTTTACACCCTTTATCCTCTTAGTGTCGTTTTTACCCATCACCTTCAGAGTGTACATCTTCGCCTCTAAACCCTACGAACTCAGTATTTATCTCACCGTTGTTTTCATCTTTTATTAGGCCGGGTATTTTCTTGTTCGCGCGCGGCATACCGTACGCATTGCCCTCGGGATAGTCACTCGTATCAAATCTCGCGATATTGCGCCTGATATTCTTGTACGCGTCGTCGCATTGTAGGCGATATATCAAGCTGTCGGTGTCCGTGTACATTAGTTTACATTTGTCGCGATACAACGGCACCATGTAATTATAATGAAATTTATACATGAGCATCTTAGATATCTCTAGAATGCACATTCCCACGTAGATTGGCTTGTTGAATTTCACCTCGAACTTGCGTAGCTCGGCGGCCATCAAATCCTCCGAGAAAACGCTTCTACTGTGAAAATTCGGCTTAGCGACCATTGCCTCCGCGCCGTATACTTCGTCCCAGCGCGTGACGAGACGCACATCGACGTGTTCGCGCACGTTCTCCATTGTTTTTCCGAATATCGCGTTGTTCATCAGTTTATACATATTTCTCTCAAACTCGTTGTTCGCGACAGTTCTAAATCCCGTGTTTAGCTCTATATAACTGCGAAGCCACGGAGATTGCGCGAATCGCAACACGCGATGAATCTTCGTTACGCGCAACCCATATCGCACGCATTGCTGCAAATTTTGATAATGCACCACGTAACGCGACTTGTCATAGAGCGTGGCCAAAAGTTTATCGTACCGTTTTTCGGGCGGTTTGTCACGCGTCGGGCAACAAGGAAAATCCGCGTAGACGTCGTGGAGCTCACGCGGATACGCGAGGTCAACCTCTAGGATGTAACCGATAGACGAGTCCGACGTCACAGACATAACGTTAAGGCTCTCAGGATCATCAACCCATCGAAAGTCCGCATAGGGTAAGGGCTCGCACATCGCCCAGCCGTACAGATTGTTCACGTCAAAATACATAAGGTACGTCGACGGTTCTGACGAATCGTACGAAGGCATGTACTTTTTGTTGGCTCGCGCGTGTCTGTTCGAACATTGACTAACACCGCCACGGATACCGCGCTCTACGAACAGCACCATATCAATATCGGTAAGCAGTTCGAATCGAACACCCTTGTGCTTAAACATAGCGTCCCACGTGTATCCCGGTAGAGTGTAATAGTGCGCGGGATCCAATCCGTAACTCTCGACGCAATTGTTGCGAAAATTTTCAAAAATAACCGTTAGAAGCAATACATCCGTCTTGAGATACAGATCGCTGTACTCGCCAAGATCATTTACACGAAAACGACGCCAGACGTTCAACGCGTGTTCGTAATCACTATCGCTCGCGACATCGCCGGACAGCGAACTGTAGAAGGCTGCGCGCGGTGGCAGCTCAGTCTCCGACAGTTTATCGACGCTGTCGACATACTCGTACGGAAATACGCCCTTCCGTAAGCAAATCGAAATCGTCCGCACTGATTTCCAAAAACTCTGACCGCGTAATCCTCAGCTTGGACTTGTCGAGATACGACGCTAATTTCTCGAGACTGGTACTAAGAAACCTGAACGAATCCACGGATCGTAACCTAACGCGATTCCCCCAATTATCGTGCTTCGTCTCTTTAACGTTGTTCGTGAACGATATGTACGTCTCCTTGTCGATCGGCAGCAAGTCGACACGACCCTCGAAACTGCTGGCTATGTCTTTGATAATAAAATGAGCATCGTAACCCGACAGATTGTGAAAAAACACAGGAATAACGAACGAATCTTTGTAATTCAAACTGCAAGACGAATGTGCGGGACCTCTGTATCGCCCGGTCAAATTACAGTGATCGCGCATACAAAAATCATCCGGTTGAAAGAGTTTGCTGCATATGTGACAACGCGTCGCGCTCCAAAATTCTCTTCTTTCTTCCGACGTAAGCTCCGCCATGATCACGTTTCTACAGAGTATTGTTCTCACACGATGCGCGAAATCGTTGAGCTCGCTTACGAACCACGACACGCAATCCTCGCCGCGTCGCGATCTGTACATAGATAAACTTTTGCTGTACGCGCAACACACATAATACCCGACGCTGGACGGTCTGTGATGCTGATATATACATAAGTCGCGTCGGATATCGCTTGATGATCCTCTTCCTTCCTCTTCTCCAGCACGCATTCAGGGTCAGCGTACACCACGAAGGAAAGTCGCTCTTTTCTGCTGTGATTCTGAAAAACCAGCAACTTCTCGTCGTCGTTCGGAAGAAGAATGGCGCAGTCGTTCATCCTTCCGCAGTTTACACCGTGAGCGATCAATCTCTTGTTCGTACCAAAGTAGTGCAGACAGCTGAAAATTAAAAAAAACGGTAAATGTCTACAATTAGGGCCTCAACGAGAAATCAATCGTCACTTAAATATGTTGTAGGGGAGGTATTTCTGAGTAATTCTACGTAAGAAAAAAGTGGGGGACGGCATTGGTTTAGAAAATATAGCAAATTGAAATTTCAGAATTTTAATGCTTTTTATTTGATATTATAAACCTATAGGTTAGTGACGCGCTTTATAAGTATGTGCTTTGTAAGTTGAAGCGAGGTCCACCCTGTACAGGTGGGAG
The DNA here is from genome assembly GCA_030770355.1 of Harpagoxenus sublaevis. Taxonomy (NCBI): domain Eukaryota; kingdom Metazoa; phylum Arthropoda; class Insecta; order Hymenoptera; family Formicidae; genus Harpagoxenus; species Harpagoxenus sublaevis. Next base: position 19,605 of record JASTWR010000958.1, on the reverse strand, counting down.
GGAGGGTGCAGGTGGGGAGGGGGGGGGGTACCCTGTTTGGCGGAATGGCTGGACAGTCGGGGATACGGACTATCGTTCCACGCTGTGCAGGTGCTTACCGGACACGGATGTTTCGGTGTGTACCTGCACAGAATTGGGAAGGAGGCCACAACAATGTGCCATCACTGCGACGAGGTGAGGGACACGGCGCAGCACACGCTGGAAGAGTGCCCAGCGTGGGCAGAACAGCGCCGTGTCCTACGGGGGGAGGTCGGCAACGACTTCTCCCTCCCGGCCATATTGGCGGCTATGGTCGGAAACGAAAGGAGGTGGAAGGCCTTCCTGCAATTTTGCGGGAAGGTGATGTCCGCTAAAGAGGAGGCGGAGAGGATCCGCCGCGGGGAAAGAGACCCCCCGGCGGCGGACCTTCCACAATAGATTTTAAGGGGCCGGGGCGGTCACTGGTTTGACGGCTACCCTGGCCTCCACCCGCTGACCTCTTTGTCAGCAGGGTCAAACGCCGCCACATTGGTGCGGCAAGAGTGGGAGCTGTGCCTCCGGGTCACGTTCCTCCGACGAGAGGAACACCCCGGAGGACGGGGGGTTTGGCGTCCCGACGGGGATAACGGGACGTCGATCATATCCCTCCCCTAAAACAATGGGAGGCGTGGCGGGGTGGGTGGTGTCCACACCTCGCCACTACTAGATTCATCAGGGCTCTTCGAGCCAAAAGCCAATAAGGCTCAGAGAAAGGTAGCCCAGCAATTGGGCTAGGCGTCGGGGGCGCACCGGATGCAATGATAACGAGTTTCCGGGCGCCCCCAAGCGACGCAGAGATGGACACCCGTGCGGTTTTAGCCGGTAGGCTCATGTATGCAGTATCGTTGGCGATGTGCACTACATAGAATCCGGCACTCCCCTCGCTCCTCTCTCCGGAGGGCGAGGGGGTCTTCCCCTTCCCGTCAAAGAGGGGGCTACTGTTTGAAACCCAGGGCTTAGTCCTGGGGATTCCAGTAGTGGAAGATTTCCGCACGTTAAAAAAAAAGGTGGGGGCGACCCCCCCCGCAACCCCCGACTTGTGTGGAACGCGCTCCTCTGTCCACGCATGTACTTTGGTATATTAGTCTCTCATATATATATCTCAAATACTCAAAATAACTGTTAATTAAGCAAATTTAAATTTGCTATATCTTCTAAATCAATGCCGTCCCCCACTTTTTTCTTGCGTAGAATTACTCAGAAAGACCTCCCCTACAACATATTTAAGTGGCGATTGATTTCTCGTTGGGGCCCTAATTGTAGACATTTACCAAAAAAAAAAAAAATAGTATACCCTGGTCCGTCATATTTTTTTCCTATCTACTTATTTTATACATACCGATCGCATATATACTTTTTCAAATTATTCCTGCTCAGCTGAGACGACTCCAATCGAGATAGATTCCTTATCCACGCGAAATGACCAACGTTATCGCCGCGTCGCGCATCCTTCAGGTACAACATATTGACGTGAGGATCTTTCTTGTCGTCGGTGAGACGCAGAGGAACAATCACTTCGTTCCGCCCATTCTTCTTCCCCTCTCCCTTTCGGACGGTGAACACGTTTACGGATATATCATTGAGACGTTTGAATTTGGTGATCCGCCTCAGAGTCATGGGAAACTCGATTCCCTCAAGATTCAATATCGTCGAATAAGGAGAATACTCGCAACATCTTCCCGGATTTTTCTGAACGGGATACAACGCGGCGACGATTGACCGAGCAAAACACGCGTTGTCCATCGACCGCACGTTAACCACCGATCGCGTATGTTTTATTCACGATGGAATCTCCATCCAGCATCCCGCGCACATGGGATTGCATTTGTTCATATTCACCATCAAATTCAATATACGCGACAGCGCCCATCCGCTGTCCCGTTCCTGAAACTCGTTGAGAACCGTTAGAGTTACGTCGTTCACACGACTATCGTATCATTCTAGCAGATCTGACGTGGGAAAAAGCTGATAGTTACTCGTAGCGATACTCTTGACCGCGGTTTCACCACCCGCAACAAATTCTCCATTGAAAACAGTTTTGACCTTGAGACAACCATGTCTCTCAAGATTGTCGCGCACATGACCGAGCACCATATCTCTCACTTCCTCGAAAAGCCGTCGAGGTTCGACGTAATCCTGATTTATCACCGCACCGGTCAGCACGCGTCTATCGAAAGCCATATCGATTTCCGCCCACGAAAATCCTCTCGACGCTGACGACGACGGCACCGACGTCGACGACGACGACGACGACGAAGACGGCTCATCGAGACCGGCACCCACGTGCGCGAAACGTCGACGCAGATCGTTCCTGACTCCCAGTAATATCGCAATTCGAGTGGCCAGAGAATGGATCCCTCCAATAGACGATAGTCGAGGTCGATCGCGACATTTCTCGCGCATTATCTCAAGACGCACGTTACACCGTTGCGACCATGCGCGATACGAATCTACAGAGTCGACGCTCGTCGCGCATTCAACAAAATCGCGATACTCTTGCTCCTCACGGTCCTCCATGTTCTCTTTGACGCGAGTCACGAGCTATTACGATACCCCCTATGACAACCACAAGGTGCATTCTACACTGTCCAAGGGTATTTCAAATTTTAGCCTTTTACAAATATCCCGACGATACTCGACGCGACTCTTGCCGTTTACCCCCCTTGTGATACGTCTCGGAATTCTATGAAAGTAAATATCCGCTCTATAATTGCACGCGATCACCGTTTCTGTCCACATTTTCTCTCGCGGATGCAGAATTACAATTTCCCTTCGCAAATGATACGCTGTCAGATTCCATTGGCGATTCTCCTTGAACACGTGCTTCCCTAAATTTTCGTTTACGTAATTCGGACTGTCACACCGATCGCACTCGCGACGATCACTACTATCAGTGCTCGACGTCGATAGCGTCTCGAGGCAACGCAAATCACTATCACTGTCGTGATCCTCGCACTCGGAATAGGTGAAACTCGAGAGATGTTCAACGTCGTTGGCATTATCACTACTTCTCGCGTCGGACGCGATTTCTTCTTCCTCTTCCATTTCTCGACATTCCTTCTTTTCGAAATCTTTGAAAGCCAAAAACAAGAAAAAACGACGCTGCCCCGCGCGTATACTACGATATGCGAGCAGCATCGAAAGCGGACACATTTATATACTTAGCGTCGAACGCGAATCTAAAAAAGGCTGCGATGACATAATTTACAGTCACCACCTCGATTTATGCTCTCTTGCGACATACAATCTGATAACAATCGCGCATTTGTCTTGTCGTAAAACATGCAATAATCTTGGTCGATTACGTAATTACACGTGTATGCTCGAAGCGACGATTATCATATCGGTGACCACTCAACTGAATTTATTACCGATATAAAAATAATGCGTCGTGCGTGGCGTCATCTGTTGCGCAATGCTAACACTACGCGCCGTGCGTGGCGTCATCTGTTTGCGCGATGCTGACACTACGCGCTACTACTATAGGTCGCCCGCGCGGGTGGGTTGGGGAAACCGATGAGGGGCAGGGGAGACAGGGCGCAGAGTAGGAAGCATAATTGCATTGTCTAGCATACGGAGCTTTTTGCAACACACACCGTCGCCCCTGGAAATATCACAGGGGCCGGCAGTGCCTCCTCTCTCCCCAATATACCCTCGCCTACCTCTTATAGCATTAACACCGCCTCCCGGCCCCCCCCCCCCCCCGCCCTCGGAGACTTATGCGACACGAAACCCGTCTATCTCGCCTATTCTCGTTGTGGGCGCTTTTAGTTGTCCTTCATATTGGCGCTTTTGGGTCGTCCTGGAGTTGAACGCTCTTGGTTCCAGAGGTCGGTTTGCATCGGGCGATCGGTCGTCCGATGCAATAGTTAGGTTTTTGAGCGGATTGCAAATTCAACTTATTTTAGTTGCGATGGTCGGATTTCTTATAGGTAACGACTTGCTGTTGCTAGGTACCATACTTACTTAATATATACGTTGTGCCCTGTGACGTGACATTGTCGCGTCCACCGCCCAGACGGTAGCTCGGCCGAGGGGAAGGTCGGGGATGGCGCCTCAACCGGAGTACGGGAGGGTTATTCGCGGTTTATTAATCTGCGAGCGAGCTTTATAGTTACGACAGGTGGTGCCGGAGCGGATGATCGACGGAGGACCGGTGTAACGACGTATGTCGCAACGAGGGAGAGAAGAAGACTTGGGGGAACGCTGAACGGAGTGGCTGGTTGACGGGCGAGTCACTTGGGCCTACCGCCGCGGAGACGCGCAGAATGCCTTCGCACTTTGCACCCCGGGCCGTACCGTCACACAGGAAGGGGCGCGACACCGCGACTGCAGCGCGGGTGAGCGACCCGGACGCCTCCCCGATGATATTAAGGACGCCGAGCAGCATAGCCACGGCCTGGCCAGCCGGGCTAAAGCTGAAAAGGGCCCACACATGATGGCAGCCGATTCAAAGGATCGCGGGCAGGCAGAAAGGACCAGAAGCGGCGCAGCGAACACGGCGCGCGCGACGGATCGGCGGGACGATATATCGCAGGCTTGGAGCGCATGCGCGGGGGCCCAACGTGATCTCGCCGGGCCGGCCGCTCTTCACTGTCGTGCAAGCGCTATCCGAGGAGCCATCCCCGAACGCAGCCCCGAGAGAACAAAGCGGCTGAGCAGCAGGACAACGGCAGAAAACTTGTAAGATCTCCACTCCGGTGCTACCGTGTTATTGTTGGCTCGATCTCGGCCATGGCCTTAGACCATTATTAGTAACAATTACCGTTTACAATACCGTTTTACTGATACCGACTTCCGTCGGAAATAACTTTGTGCTCGCGAGCCCGGCCGAGATCCGTGCCTGGAAAATATATTGTGAAGCCCTCTCCGGAAACTCTTGCGCGGCCGACAGTCGTTCCGTGTTTTGTGTGTCGAGATCATGTTTACCGTATTGCGTCCATTGTGTCGAGACTATCGTTGTCTCGCATATATTGCGTTAATTACCGCTGAGTGTATGTTTCTCGCGTCGAGGTAGTAATGAGCGTACCGCGTTCAGTGTGTCGGGACTACCGGTATGTCGCGTTTAGTTTGTTAAAGTCGCGATTAGTACCGCGTATCATTGTCGCGTCTATTTGGGGAAAATTCCACGAGCGAGCGGTGCAGTAACGCTCCCCGTGTGATATTGCGCCGCGCTCTCGCGCGCGTGCGAGTGATTGTGCGTACTCAAAGGGAGTCCCGCGGATACATTGTGCTGCCGGTGCAGACAAGTATCGTCGCGGTCTTTCACCGGGGAAAGCCGTACGGGTGTATCGCATGGTCGCCGTATAGAGATCATTTTGCGTCTACCAATTAGGCTACCGCGTGCGTGTGTCGTAGACATCATTTCGCGTATACCGATTAGTTACCGTGTAAAGTGAGATCTGCGTTAGACAAATGTCGTTTCGTGTCGTCCGGTCAGTTGCCGTATCCATTGTCGTTTAGCGTACGCCGCGAGCGGGGCGGCCGAGTGGTGTGTGTGAATCTGAGTGCGGGTGTGATAATTGGCGTGGCGGCGAGTCGCATGTCGCGGGCATGTTTCTCGCGTAAGAGAGCATGAGACTCGCGTTTAACTCGTGTGAATGAGATGCGTGGCTGATTCGCGTGTGCGTGATTCGCGTTCCGCGGGTAGAGTATGCGGGATCTGCGCGATTGCGAATAGGGTGACGTGCGTTAGTGTATGCGGTATCTGCGCGATTGCGAATAGGGTAACGTGCGTTAGAGTATGCGGTATCTGCGCGATTGCGAATAGGGCAACGTACGTTCGAGACGTTGCTTTGAGCGACGGTCGCCGGCAAGGCGGCTCGATTTCACTATATACATATATTACGACCCTTATCTGAAATATAATGTTATTTATTATTTAATTTTGTGTTGATTGCGCTGCGCTCCCTCTCCCACTCTCCTCACAACGAATCGTAACCGACGCCCTGAGCTTGCGTTCGGGCTGCAGATATTTGTGTATTGAATTGACGAAACGTGGTGCGCGTAATCGCACCTGGCTCCCATACGGAACATTTAGCGAAAGAATCTGTTACCGTAGATACCTTAAAGTAAGCCTATCGCGGATACCTCCGAGCTACCGTCTGTCAATTAGTGAATTTGCGGCCGCGCCCCTTCGGCTGGCGAAACCGAAGGAAAACGGGTCGCAGCCCTTACAACAGGAGGGGCGAAACTAAGTACACGCGCAGTGTATGTTGTATTATTGAATGCGCCTACGCATTCATAAATAATATTTAAAATTATAATCATACAATTATGGTTAAAACAGCGAAAACTTTGTATTCATGATTTTTAACATATAAAATTGTACATTTACTTTTCTACACCAACTATTCTCTGCTTTAACAAAAAAGACTGCATGTTCAATATACTAACGATTCGCCGCTTTAAATGACTTTCCTTCGTTCATACATGTACCTACTATTTTCACATACATTTAGTCATTTCATTTATGCCTTTCAATACTCAAAATAACTGCTATATTTTTCAAACTTTGTTTGTTACAAACTTTTTAATAAAGAACGAACAACGGCTTGACCTCAACATATGTCAAAGTCAAGGTCATTGGGGCTGGGTCCGTTATTATGCATTTTTACCGATTTTACTACAAACTATAATATATGATGTACATTTCTTACCACAGTGGCACTTTGTAAGGACGCTGCAAATATTCCACCAAAATTTAAATAAAAAGACTTAGTGCCTTTTTGCAATAGAAATAATATTATTTTTTGTATGTGTAACGGAGCCACATACCACTGAACGTTGTATCTACAAAACAGTAACAATTGTTAATTGTAATAAAGTAAAAATATTTTTAAATAATACATATATTTGTTGCATGAATCGTATTGGTATTACTCTTAACTGTAATATTTTCTTTTGCGCTGTAATATTTATAACTTAAGTTTTTATTAGATTAAAAGTAAAAACGAGTACTCTTATATGACAAAATGATGGAAATATCTCTTACACTGTGGCAAATACGTATTCATTGTGATTCGTAATTTCCTGCGCAATATAGGCGCCAACATACAAGTATATGAAGAGGACGTTTAACTTTAGAATACTAAGAAGAAGCAGCTGAATATTATCGTTATATGACGCAGCCTAAAAATTGTGATGCGACTTTTTATTACGCGCGATCGAATCATATTATTCTATATTGTTGATATTGTTTTATTTATGACAAAATGTCAATAGATTATGACATGTCAACAAATATTTAATTATTAATTAGTTTTAATGACAAATTTTTGTTTACTAATTAATGATAATTTTTATTACTTACAAGGAGATGGTCAGACATTCCCCTCCCCGATTTGGCTGAAATTGTACGTACGTGCAGTGCTTAAAAAGAAGCTCTTATGGACCAAGCAGCAGGACGCGTTTCTCAAGCGTTTTTGAGAAAAAGCGACTTGAAAATTTGCGTGTACCACCAGAACCACTGCAGCGGTCGAGTGTCGAATTGAAAGCGTGGCGCAGTGGGCAGCGCGTTAGTTTCATAAGCTACAGAAAGAGATGTTAGAGCAGGCGTACCACAGGGCTCGGCACTTGGTCCATCATTATTCACGATATACTTAAATAATATAGTTAGATTTGCGAGAACAAAGTTAGCTATGTTTGCGGATGATACGGCGTTGTGCGCGCACTCCTTTAGCGCTACAGTTGCTTCTAAGAAAATACAGATACATATTGATATGTTATAGAAATATTATGAAAAATGGAAAAATATCTTTAAACGTAGCGAAAACAGAAATAATAGTTTTTACGAAAAAAATCAAAGATTCACGTATAATACAGCCAATAAGAGTACGCAATCAGATAATAAATTAAAACAAACAATGTAAAAGGGCAATGAGAGTCAACGCGGTTCTTGATGCGTAGAATATCAGATTAACTGATTTATTAATTCTCCGTACATCCAATCCGTACGTTTCGGCTCAGGATTGAGCCATCTTCAGCGATATAAATTATTAATATTTGCTCAAGTTCTCCATTATACTCAAGTGAGTTTCATGAATAAAAGATGCAGAAACGACGTTAGTTTATAAATAAGTACGAGATCAAAATCTGTAAATCCCAAATATATTATAACGATGTTGCTGTTTAATACAAATATGATTAACTCACCAGATAGTCAAGAGAATGAGAACATTACACAGAAAGCCATTATCAAAGAATCAAGTACAAAGCTTTATCCGAAAAAGCACAAGATAAAAAAAGTCGGAAATAACGGTCTTGTCAAGAGGGCACACACATGACAAGTGACAATGTGATGTATGTCGCAAGTCAGATCGATCAACATAACAAATAAAGAGAAATACTCGGTGTGCGTCAAATCAATAAAACAAGGTAAACAAAGTTAAATATAGGGTGTATAAGTAATTAAAAATAAAAAGTGAAATGACTGTCGACATACAATATCAATGGGCAAGGTTTACAATTTGTTTAATATGGATACATATGCATGATGCAAAAATTCTGTATCCGTTTGAGAGTTAAGGTTATTCTTTTGAAGTTTGATGTAGGCCATTTCAGAAACTAGTCGTTTTGATAAAAATTTCTCTTTGTCTAAGACCTCCACATTCTCCAAATCAAATTCATGGTCGAAGTTGATTCTGTGTTTAGTAATAACTAATTCGTTGATGTATTCCTATGGATGTGATTCCGATGTTCCGAAATTCTCGTTTTTAACTGTCTCATGGTTTGACCGACATATAAAGCCTCACAATTTTTACATGAGATTTTATATACAACATTCTTATTTGATTGGATTAGGAGAGTGTCCTTCTGTACTTTAATAAAATTACGTAGTTTATTCAAACTAAAGAAAGAGAGATTAACATTCAAATCCTTGGTGACATCTTTAAATTTTTCCGAAATGTTAGAAACATATGGGATAGTGAACCAAGAGCGCTGTTCATTATTGTCATTAGTAGGTGTAGGATCATCAGTCTGTCTGCGTGTACATTTGTTAAGAAGAGACTTAATTCTAGTATTGATTGTATTAAAAAGGACAGATAGTGGATAGTCATTCTGTAAGAGAATATCTATTATAAGTTTAATATTTTTAGAGTGAAATTTCGGGTGTGATAATAAGAATGCTCTATCCACCATGCCCATTATTGTGCCTCTTTTTTGAGAGCAAGGGTGTTGCGACATAAAATTGAGATAGCGGCCTGAAAACGTAGGTTTGTGAAACCAGTAAAATTCTAAATAATTATTGTCTTTATTAATGGTTACGTCTAAAAAGTCTAACCTGTCGCCTCCTATTTATATGGTAAATTGTAACCTTGGATGAATAGAATTAAATACAATAGAATTAAATTAAATAAATGCAAGCATTCGCAACGCCTTGCTCTCCAAATCCTGCATTACAATGTCAACGGCGGTGGGGGACAACGGTGAGCCCATGGGGGAACCAAATTTTTGTTTTTATATACTATTGTCAAAGGTAAAATAAGTTGAATTTAAAATTAATTCTAAAGCTTGTAAAAATTCATCCTTTGGGATGTTACAATTAGTGGATATTTGTGACTATCTCTCAAAGACACCCTGTTTTACTAAGTCTGTAGGAATGTTGGTGAATAAAGATATAACATCTAATGAAATGAGAACCAATTCACTGTTAATGTGTAATATTATTTTTACCAGAGCAGATAAAGGCAATATTACAGTAGCTTTAGACAACAATACCTATAGACAGAAAATCATAGAAATGTTACAGGATACTAACACATATACTATTGCATAGTTACTAAAGATCCAACAAAATCACTCACTACAAAAGTCAGGGATACACTTGTGAGATGGAAAAATCGCAAATACATATCTGAATGGAAATATAAACAATTATATTGTAGTGATGGGGTGCCTCCAAAGGCCTATGGGATACCACAAATCCATAAAACAGGATGCCCGTTTAGAATAATTGTTTCTTCTATTGACAGCCCAACGTACTGATTAGCTTCCTTTCTTCATAAAATTATATCTGAGAGCATACCCAAACCTGCCAGTTATATAGAGAATAGCTTTGAATTGGTCAAACAATTAAATGGAACACACATTAACAGTAAATTGGTTCTCATTTCATTAGATGTCATATCTTTATTCGCCAACATTCCTACTGACTTACAATTAGTAATACAGGGTGTCTCTGAGAGGTGGTCACAAATATCCACTAATTATGGAACGCCGTTTTACTCTTTAACAGCATAAATAATATTCTACGTAATATAAAAGTTTCAAGAAATAATTGTCTTCAGAAAAATGGTGATTCTTATTAATAAATTAAAATTATATTGATCATAATAAAAATTGGATGAATTAAAATTATGTCGGGACATAAAAATAATTCCGAATTTTTATGAGGTCTCGACATAATTTTTATTCATCCATTTAAGATTATGCCGGAACATAATAAAAATTGTACGGCAAGCCACTCTACTTTTTAATAGCACTAGACACCACAGACGCGCGCTTCGCGCGCGCTATTTAGCTTTGATACACACAACTGTCAAAATATACAATGACAGTCACTCACGAAGTAAGCACAATGAAAGAACCAATCAGCATCGCGGAAAAGAGGCCTCAATTCTTCGATACAAATGAAATTCACTCAGTTAACATGCCTTTTTTTAGAAAGGATAAATAATATTCCATTCAATACAAATTATCAAAAAATAATAGTCTTAAAAAAATTGCGATGAATTAAAATGATGTTAAACAGAATAATAAATTTCTTTCGCCAGTGAAGAATAACAGTGGTCGAATTGGCACGACACCCGCACGGTATACGGGAGGTTCCAGGTTCAAACCCTGGCTGGGGTGATATTTTTTCGCAATAAAAATTTAAACTATTTAATTTAGAAATTACATCAACTGACCAAAACCCATGGTCGAAATTAATAATGTCTTGACGATTGATCCGAAAATGTGCTGTGTGAATCCGACAAACCAAGTTGGCTCACAGTTTTTCAATGTTCATATCGGAAAGACGTTATATATTGCCAGTCACGGTCGATTTAAATTACTTTAATTGTTATTCTTCACTGGCGAAAAAAATTTATTATTCTGTTTATTATACACCGTCGACCGAAGAATCGGTGTGCTCCATCTTATAGTTGTTATTGCGATGAATATCACCACAGCCCCAGTGGTCGAATTGGCACGACACCCGCACGGTATACGGGAGGTTCCAGGTTCAAACCCTGGCTAGGGTGATATTTTTTCGCAATAAAAATTTAAACTATTTAATTTAGAAATTACATCAACTGACCAAAACCCATGGTCGAAATTAATAATGTCTTGACGATTGATCCGAAAATGTGCTGTGTGAATCCGACAAACCAAGTTGGCTCACAGTTTTTCAATGTTCATATCGGAAAGACGTTATATATTGCCAGTCACGGTCGATTTAAATTACTTTAATTAATAAAATGATGTTGATACGTAAAAATAATTCCGAATTTTTATGATGTCTCGACATAATTTTAATTCATCCAATTTTTATGGCATGCCGTTTTACTTTTTAATAGCAAAAATTTTTTATGTACAATGAAAACTAATTCTCAGATTTAAAATTAAGAGCAAAATGTTTTGGAAACATTATTATTATGTCAAAACATAAAAATAATTGTTTAAAATTATGTCGCGACAAAAATTTAATTCTAAAAGCATAGGAGAAGATAGGAAAAATATGGAACGCCGTTTTCCTTTAAATATATAAATAATATTCTACTCGATATAAAAGATTCAAAAAATAATTGTCTTCAGAAAAATTGCGATTCTTACTAATGAATTAAAATTATGTCAAACATAATAAAAATTGAATGAATTAAAATTATGTCGTGACATAATAAAAATTCGGAGTTATTTTTGTCACAACATAATTTTAATTTCTCGAATTAAAATTATGTCTGGACATATAAATAATTCCGAATAATTTTATTATGTCTCGACATAATCTTAATTTATACAATTATTATTATGTCGCCACATTTTAATTGAATTAATATTTAATAATAATTGGATGAATTAAATTATTTATTTTTATTATTTATTTAGAACGGGATATGGTCCCTTTAGTACAGGTAGATATGTTACATATTAAAGAAACGCAAAATACGCAAAAGAACATTTATCGAAGACATTGAATTAATGATCGTTTGAATGAGTCCATGGCCTCATGAAAAAAATCCACATGATTGGAAAATTTATTCGCTAGAAGGTAGATTCGGTTTAAAGGTTTAGATTTACCGTAAGAAGTACGATGTGATTCTTCGTGGAAGACTAAGTTATTTCTGAGAGGTCTGGCCGGGATATGTAATTTGACGCATTCTAACAAGTCGGAACAGGTGATACGTCCGTTAATCAATTTGAAAAGAAATACTAAATCTAAATACGTTCGTCTATCACTTAGTGATAATAAGTTAATCCTATCTAACATATAAACATAATTATGATCGTAATAATGCATCGGGTTCTCCGTATAATAACTAACTCTTCGAAGAAATCGGTGTTGAATCCTCTCAATTTCTAAACTATATTTAAGATTGTAAGGAGCCCAAACTATGGCCGCATATTCCAATTGTGGTCTAACTAAGGCGCAGAACAGAAGTCTTAGTGTATCAATATTATTAAAGTATTTACAAGATCGTAATACAAAACCTAGTTTTTTATACGCGCAGCTCGTGACAGATTGAATATGTTTATCAAATGATAAATTTGTAGTAAATAATACACCTAAATCTCGCACGATGTCTCTCGTAGAAAGAGGATATCCGTTTAAAATATAGTTATAACTATAAACATTTTTCTTTTTGCTAAAGTGGATCACGTGGCATTTGGATAGATTGAGATGCAATTTATTCAAATTACACCAAGACTCCAAGCGATAGAGGTCTTGTTGAAAGAGAATTGCATCTAAACGATTTGCTATCTGACGAAATAATTTTAAATCATCTGCGAATAGCAGAAATCTACTGTGTTCAAAGACCTTATTTATATCATTAATGAATATATTAAATAATAGCGGACCTAGGTGAGAGCCTTGAGGTACGCCGGAAGTAGCATTAATGACTCTAGAAAAGAAATTCTTAAATTTAATGATCTGTGATCTTTCTTCAACAAAACTTGATATCCACTTTAGCAAAGTCCCATCAACGCCATATGCCCGCAGTTTACATAGAAGCAGAGTGTGATCGACACTATTCAAAGGCCTTACTGAAGTCGGTATACACAGCATCAACCTGAAAGCCGTCCTCGATGGATGAAATTAAGAAATCATGATATAAGAGAAGATTTGTTGATGTAGAGCGGCCGGCTACAAATCCATGCTGTTCACCAATTATTACATTTTTAAATAATAGCGAAAGTTTACTAGCCACAATATTTTCAAATAACTTTGGCATTAAGTTTTGTTTGCTTATAGGCCTATAGTTTGAAACTAAAGTTTTATCACCGCTTTTATGTACAGGGGTCACAATAGATAATTTCCATGCTTTTGGAAAGACACCACAAGATAAAGATTTATTACAGATCAGCCAGAGTACTCTAGACAAAGTATATATGCAAGATTTGAGAAAAACCGGAGGGATGCCATCGGTGCCCGGACAAGAATTTATCTGTAGGGCATTTATACTATTAAAAATATCGCCAATATTGATGTCAATATTCGATAAATTTACATCTTGCTCATATACCACGTCCAAGCCCTGTCCATCTGAGGCAGTGTAAACCGATTCAAAAAAATCTGCAAAACAGTTTGCAATGGCAACGCCATTATCGATGTTAGAATCGTTATGGCGGATGTACATTGGCATCGTGTTAGTGGTGGTCAACGAGTTTATAAAGCTCCAGAAAACTTTTACATTGTTTGTGACTGCATGTTCCGATTTCAGCACGAAGTTTTTAAAGCATTTAGAGGCTAGAGATTTACATTGAGCTCTTAGTTGAGAAAATGTCAGATAATCCGAGAAACGATTTGTATTTTTAAAATGATAATGAGCTGTTCTTTTGGCCTTCGTAAGAGCTATCAGTTTACTTGTAAACCAAATAGGATAAACGGACCTGCGCACCGGATAAATCGGAACATATGTCGAAAACGCATGATTTATATGAAAATATAGAAATTCGACAGCTTCATCGATGCCGAGGTGCCGCAATTCGTCGTCCCACCCGATATTTCCCAGATAATCATTTATGGCTACATAGTTAGCTTGTTTAAAATTCCATCTCCATTCAGGATCTGGCGGGGGGGGGGGGGGGGGGGGGACGAGCACGCCAACCTCGGCACCGATATATCAATAGCTGGGTGGTATCTATCCTGGGTGCATAAAAGCCCATCGGCTGGTCGCACCGTCAGATCACGCAAAGTGGAAAAGACTAGATCCAACGTGCCGTGGGCTGCATTTAAAACACAATTATGTTGGTGGAAGTTAAATTCACTGTAGAAGCGCATGACCGTGGACGCCTGATCCGACAAATGACCACAATGATCTACATTCAGAAAACCATCATTATTATGCCAAACAGTATTAGGCAAATTGTAGTCACCCACAATCAATACATCGGCGCCAGGCGACACAGCCATCACCTCCTCAATAGAAAGGCAGTGCGACTCATAAACAGAAGAGTCAGAGGCCGGGGGAAGATATACCGTGCCAATGACTAAATGCCTATGATTCAGCCGAATGTCAACAAAGAGTTGTTCGACGTGCGATGCTGTCACCTTTAAAGTTTGACAAAACAAATCATCACGGACAGCAATAAGAACACCGCCCCCACGCAAATAACCAGTATTTTCATAGCTCCTATCCACACGAAAAACATTAAACTTTTCGAAGCCAAGTTCTGCGTCTGAAATACTGTCATTTAACCACGTCTCGACAAAAATGATAATATCGTAGATTTCAGCGGCAGCGGATACAGCACAACGCAGATCGCACAATTTTGTTCTCAAACCCCGCACATTTTGATAGTATACTAAAGGGACCCGATTTAGTTTTTTATTGTTCCGTTATGACTGATGTCGACAATCTTAGGCACTCCATTTTTATAGCGAATTGTCTTGTTAGTTTCGCCCGCATCCTTTAACGCCCTTAGCCTCGACTGCAAATCCTTGAAGTACTGCCTTTGTTTGAGAGTCTGATCTTGATTATGTCGATTACTAATTATGTCGATACATAAAAATAATTCCGAATTTTTATTATGTCACGACATAATTTTAATTCATTTAATTTTTATTATGTCGCGATATAATTTTAATTCTGCCGCTAGCGAATTTAAGTTCTTAATACTTGCAACACTAAGATGGCCCCAATAAACAATTTAACGCCAATGACAAACGCACGAACTAATGTCCACGTATTCCAGGTCGCCGATGACGGGACCCAAGCAATGCGCTCGGTAGTTTCGGGTGTCTAGGTATTCCAATTCCTCGAATTCGGTATCTGCGTGCCCCAGGTCGCCGATGAGGAGCTCCAGATGTTGCGCTCCGTAGTTTTTGGTGTCTAGGCGTTCCAATTCCTCGAATTCGGTATCTGCGTGCCCCAGGTCGCCGATGAGGAGCTCCAGATGTTGCGCTCCGTAGTTTTCGGTGTCTAGGCGTTCCAATTCCTCGAATTCGGTATCTGCGTGCCCCAGGTCGCCGATGAGGAGGTCCAGATGTTGCGCTCCGTAGTTTTCGGTGTCTAAGCGTTCCAATTCCTCGAATTCGGTATCTGCGTGTCCCAGGTCGCCGATGAGGAGGTCCAGATGTTGCGCTCCGTAGTTTTCGATGTCTAGGCGTTCCAATTCCTCGAATTCGGTATCTGCGTGCCCCAGGTCGCCGATGAGGAGGTCCAGATGTTGCGCTCCGTAGTTTTCGGTGTCTAGGCGTTCCAATTCCTCGAATTCGGTATCTGCGTGCCCCAGGTCGCCGATGAGGAGGTCCAGATGTTGCGCTCCGTAGTTTTCGATGTCTAGGCGTTCCAATTCCTCGAATTCGGTATCTGCGTGCCCCAGGTCGCCGATGAGGAGGTCCAGATGTTGCGCTCCGTAGTTTTCGATGTCTAGGCGTTCCAATTCCTCGAATTCGGTATCTGCGTGCCCCAGGTCGCCGATGAGGAGGTCCAGATGTTGCGCTCCGTAGTTTTCGGTGTTTAGGCGTTCCAATTCCTCGAATTCGGTATCTGCGTGCCCCAGGTCGCCGATGAGGAGGTCCAGAGGTTGCGCTCCGTAGTTTTCGGTGTCTAGGCGTTTTAATTCCTCGAATTCGGTATCTGCGTGCCCCAGGTCGCCGATGAGAAGGTCCAGATGTTGCGCTCCGTAGTTTTCGGTGTCTAGGCGTTCCAATTCCTCGAATTTGGTATCTGCGTGCCCCAAGTCGCCGATGAGGAGATCCAGATGTTGCGCTCCGTAGTTTTCGGAGTCTAGGCGTTCCAATTCTTCGAATTCGGTATCTGCTAAGGTCCAGATAGTGCTTTCCGTAGTTTTCAGTGTTTACATGTAGTTATCGGTGTCTAGGTGTTTTAATCCCTTGAATTCGGTGTCTACGTGTGCCAGGTTGCTGATGACGAGGTCCAGCTAGTGCGCTCCGTAGTTTTTGGTATTTGATGTATTAATACTTCGAATTGGATGTCTACGTGTCCCAGGTCGCCGATTCAAAGTATTAGTACATCTAGACCGAAAATTATGGAGCGCACTATCTGGACCTTATCATCGGTGATCTTGGACGCATAGTCATCGAATTCGGGGAATTGGAACACCGAGACACCGAAAACTACGGAACGCACTGTCTGGGTCCCGTCATCGGCGACCTGGGATACGTAGACACCGAATTTAAAGTATTAATACATCTAAACGCCGAAAACTACGGAGCGCACTAGCTGGACCTCGTCATCAGCGACCTGGCACATGTAGACACCGAATTCGAGGGATTAAAACACCTAGACACCGAAAACTACATCTAAACACTGAAAACTACGGAGAGCACTATCTGGACCTCCTCATCGGCGACCTGGGGCACGCAGATACCGAATTCGAGGAATTGGAACGCCTAGACACCGAAAACTACGCAGCGCAACATCTGGACCTCGTCATCGGCGACCTAGGGCACGCAGATACCGAATTCGAGGAATTGGAATACCTAGACACCGGAAACTACCGAGCGCATTGCTTGGGTCCCGTCATCGGCGACCTGGAATACGTGGACAGTAGTTTATGCGTTTCTCATTGGGGTTAAATTGTTTATTGGCGCCATCTTAGTGTTGCAAGAATTAAGAACTTAAATTCGCTAGCGGCAGAATTAAAAGTAAGTCGCGACATAATAAAAATTGGATGAATTAAAATTATGTTGAGACATCATAAAAATTGGTTGAATTAAAATTATGTCGAGACATCAAAAAAATTCGGAATTATTTTTACGTATCGGCATCATTTTATTCATCTAATTATTATTATGTTGCGACATAATTTTAATTCAGCAAATTAAAATTATGTCGCGACATCATAAAAATTGGACGAATTAAAATTATGTCGAGACATCATAAAAATTGGATAAATTAAAATTATGTCGAGACATAATTTTAATTCGTGAAATTAAAATTATGTCGGGACATAAAAATAATTCCGATTTTTTATTATGTTCCAATATAATTTTAATTCATCCAATTTTTATTATGGTCGATATAATTTTAATTCATTATTAAGAATCACCATTCTTTTGAAGACAATTATTTCTTGAAACTTTTATATTACGTAGAATATTATTTATGCTATTAAAGAGTAAAACGGCGTTCCATAACTAAATGTAACATCCCAAAGGATGAATTTTTACATGCTTTAGAATTAATTTTAAACTCAACTTATTTTACCTTTGACAATATTATATACAAACAAAAATTTGTTTCCCCCATGGGCTCACCGTTGTCCCCCACCGCCACTGACATTATAAGTGCAGGATTTGGAGAGCAAGGCGTTGCGAAAGCTTGCATTTATTTTACCTTTTTGTCGGAGATATGTAGACGATATAACTATGGCCGTATCTCCGAAGCAATTGACACTACACTTAACGTATTTAATTCTATTTATCCAAGGTTACAATTTACCATAGAAATAGAAGGCGTCAAGTTAAACTTTTTAGATGTAACCATCATTGAAAACAATAATTATTTAGAATTTGACTGGTTTCACAAACCTACGTTTTCAGGCCGCTATCTCAATTTTATGTCGCAACACCCTTGCTCTCAAAAAAGAGGCACAATAATGGGCATGGTGGATAGAGCATTCTTATTATCACACCCGAAATTTCACTCTAAAAATATTAAACTTATAATAGATATTCTCTTACAGAATGACTATCCACTATCTGTCCTTTTTAATACAATCAATATTAGAATTAAGTCTCTTCTTAACAAATGTACACGCAGACAGACTGATGATTCTACACCTACTAATGACAATAATGAACAGCGCTCTTGGTTCACTATCCCATATGTTTCTAACATTTCGGAAAAATTTAAAAATGTCACCAAGGATTTTAATGTTAATCTCTCTTTCTTTAGTTTGAATAAACTACGTAATTTTATTAAAGTACAGAAGGGCACTCTCCCAATTCAACCAAATAAGAATGTTTATATAAAATCTCATGTAAAAATTGTGAGGCTTCATATGTCAATCAAACAATGAGACAGTTATAAGATGGTATTAAGACCTATAGTCACATATGCCGCGGCGGCTTGGTGCTGTTCCAGCTATAACAAATCTTTTACCCACACAAAGATCTCAAAATAAGTGCTTAAGACTGATACTAAACGAAGGTAGATATTGCAAAATAACAGATTTGCACAAGCAAGCGGAAATGCCATATAAAGAGAGTATATTTATAACATTGCGGAAAGATTCTATAACACACTAAAACGACCTGCCTTTCGGACTTATGAGAATCGAACGCGGACTAGCTCGCCGGGCCAGGTTCGATATAGGAGGAAATAAATGGCAACGCTGATTAATTATGGTGTTAACTAACATGCTAAATTTATTAATCTAGAAACTACATATATACAATAAATAAAAGTATTATCGCTCGTCTAAAGCAAAAGCTAAGTAATACTACGGCCGATATTTCGAGCAATATTAGGATGTAATAAAATACTAAATATAAATTTTAATTTTTAATTATCAAGCCAACGTTTCGACCTTACTTGGTCATCCTCAGGGCATATTACATTTAATACTACATAAATAAAAATATAAAATTAAGAATAATAACTGGAGTTCACATTAAAAACATTGAAAAGTAAAGTCATCGTCGGTGGACAATTACGACACGCAGTAAAAACAAGGTCAAAGTCAAATTCAAATTAAAATTAAACATTGTCACGGGGCGCATAGTTACAATAAAAATGTTACCGATTACAATAAGTAACGCTCAAAGTCGCAATTGATGGAGATGCCGATTTGGTGCGACCCTCGCATTCCAACCAGTAGTCCTCTGTAGAATTTGGTTGTTTCATGATATCGGTCATGTTCGACGTCGGAAATCATCGATGTATGTCCCGATTAGATGGAAGTGACCGATGT
>JASTWR010000957.1:0-67345 GCA_030770355.1 Harpagoxenus sublaevis | reverse complement strand
AGTAGCGGTGGATGAGTTCCCAGAGTTGAGGTGGCTGCGGATTGAATGCCAGAATAGGAGTCCGGGTCTTTCCTCGAGGACAGCCGGGAGTCCGCGTGAGGGGTCGTGTCCGCCAATTTAGAGAGGGCAAGGCTAACCACGATGGCCCCTTCCACCAGAGTGAGTGTCGAGCGAGTTGCGTGGTCGTGAGACCTCGAGTGGCGCAGTCTGAGGGGTTTTCGAGGCCGGGGACAAATCGCCAGTGCCCATGAGGGACGAGGTCTTGAATGACAGTTACCCGATTGCAGACGAAGTCCTTCCATCGAGATGGGTGGCTATTAATCCATGTGAGTGCCACCAATGAGTCCAGCCACAGGAAGATTGGAACGTCCGCCAGTTCGAGCACTCGTTGGACGTAACTAATGAGACGAGCAAGGAGCATTGCCGCCGTGAGCTCTATCTGGGACGGTGAGTCGCTTGAGAGGCGCCACCTTGGTTTTGGCGCAGACAAGAGAGACCTTTTCTCACCCCGAGGGAAATTGCCTTGATGTAAACCCGCTGCCGCCATTGCGAGTTGAGAGGCGTCCGAGAATCCGTGGAGTTCGACCCGGATGAGGGGGTGAGATTCAGCCAGCGTGGTATGGTGATGAGGCTGAGTGCAGGCAATTCCTCCCGGAATTGAATCCCCGATGTCGAAGTCGCGGGGAGATAGCGTCATCCCATCCGATCTTCTCAAGCCACAATTCCTGTAGTAGCATTTTGGCTCTGATGGTCACAGAGCCAGGAATCCGAGGGGATCGAAGAGTTGAGAGACTTCCGATAGTATGGACCTCTTTGTGATTTCAGAGCTGGTGATAGCTTAGGCGTGAAAATAAATTGGTCGGGTGAGGGCTGCCAAACAAGTCCCAATATCTTCCCTTGAGCACCTTCGAACTGGTGAGAATTGGGAGAGACATCGTCTGGTGAGACCGCCTTGCATAGGTCTGGTGATTGCTCTGCTATTTCGCGAGAGGAAACCCGCTCGCCTTGCAGAGCTATCAACTGGCGCGCTATAGCCACAGCTTTTCGAATTTGTCCGCTCCGCCGCAGATATCGTCAATGTATCGCCCCCGCAGCAGGGGGGGGACTGCCAGTGGGTATTTGGCCCCTTCGTCTTCCACGAGTTGGAGAAGAGTCCGAACCGCAGATAGGGTGCCGATCTGGTACCGTAGGTTACCGTCGTGAGTGCGTACACGATAATAGTTCAGTAGGGCTCGACCCAGAGGATGCGCTGAAACGGCCAGTCGTCGGGGTGAACAAGAATCTGCCGAAACTTTTAACGATGTCCGTAGTAAAGATGTATCGGTGCCGCCGAATCCAGAGCAGAACGTCTGAGATATCTACTTGATGTTTGGCGCCCGTGTGCAGGAGTTGATTGAGTGAGACGCCAGAGGTGGTGAGACTAGATCCGTTGAATACCGCTCTCAATTTCGTGGTGACGCTGGTCTTCCTTGAGAACTCCGTGGTGAGGTAGATAAAAGGCCGAAGATGGTTCTGGTTCAGAGGGGGAGACCTTGACCATATGTCGGAGTGCTTCGTAGTCTTGCATAAATGATTGATAGAGCTGACGATAGGTCTCATCCGTTGAGAACCGCCTTAGCAGGCGTCGTAGGCACCCTTGAGCCGTAGCCTTGGAATCGCCGAGTTGGTGTGGCCGGTGATCGGAATGGGAGCAGTACGATATAGCGCCCTGAGCTGTCCCGTGAGTGAGTTGCCCGGAAAGTGAGCTTCGCATTCCGCTTCCTCTGAGCTGAGTAGAGGCGTGGGTGAGGAGGGGATCTCTTCCTGTACCCAGAACTTAGTGAGGAGGTCGTGGAGATTGTGATCGACCGTGGCTTGATTGGTTGGGGCGGCCGAAGGGGTGGCCGTTGAGAGAGGGCCGAGGACGATCCAACCGAAGAGGGTGCGCTGGGCGATGGGTTCGCGCTCCGATCCCTTGACCACCTCCGATTCGACAAAGAGGCCGTAAGTGTCCGCGCCGAGAATCAAATCAATATGGCCTGGAACGAGAAAGTCGGGATCCGCCAGTGATAGTCCTTGAAGATGAGTCCATCTGTGAGTTGAGAGTCCAAAAGAGGGTAGCTGAGTCGTGAGTTTGGAGAGAACGTAGGCCGTGACGTATGGACCGTGAAGAGTAGATCGACTGCAGAGTCAGTGAGACCGCACCGCAGTTTCGTTCAGAGGGAGATCCGCCGATGCCTAGAATGGGGATGTGATGCGTGTAGTCTTGAAGCTGAAGACGCTTCACTGCTGATCTTGATATGAAGGTGAGCTCAGAACCGGGATCGATGAGCATCCGAACTTGTTAAGAGCCGCCGATAAGTGATTTGGTGAGTGCCTGACAAATGGCTAGTAGAACGGCCGGACGAGAAACACAAACCGATTGAGACGCGAGGGAGAGCAAAGAGAGTCATTCATGAGAGGAGGGCGATCACTTTTTTCCGGTGAGGGGGGGGGCCGAAGTTTGCGTTGCCGTAGCCGTAGCGGTGGTCGGGGTTTCCGGAGCCGAAGTCGGAGTGTGTCGAGGCGTGTCCGTGTGGATCATAGTGTGATGCTTGTTCCCGCATTCTCTGCAACGCTTTTGGTTTTGGCAAGCAATCGCATTATGTCGTCCCAGACAGTTGAAGCAAAGCCGCTTCTCGATCACGATATCTCGCCGGTGCTGCGGGTTCATGTTCCGGAAGTAGGAGCATGTGACGATGTAGTGTTGTCCGGAGCACAGCGCACACGCTGCTGAGTCAGACCCTGAAGTCGGTGAGGTGGCCACAAGGGCGTTGGCCGGAGATGCCTTGAGCCGTGGTTTGGAGGCCAAACTTGCCGGTGAGGTAGTGGAGACTCCGAGCTCCATGCTCTCGAGAGCTCGGGCCCGCCCTGTGATAAATGTTTTGAGATCTTTATATGAGGGTGGTTCCGTCGATGAACCCAGTTTGACTTCCCAGGCCTCCCGCGTGTGTGGGTCCAGTCGTTGGACGAGGAGATGCACTAAGAGGTGATCCCAGTGTTGAATCGGGGATCCCAGAGCCTGTAGGCATTAAGTGCCTCCGTTGCTGTGTTGAGTAGAGTGTTGAGGTCTCGTGCCGAGCGAGTTGAGCTTGTCCGGATGCGGAATAGTCGGTCTACTTGAGCCGAAATGAGGAGACGCTTGTTTTCAAAAGCGGCCGACTAACAGATCCCATGCTGATGCAAACGAATCCTCAGAGAGAGGCAGATTTGAAATTAGCTGCGGCCGCATCTCCGGTGAGGCTGGTGCGCAGATAGTGCATCTTCTCCACGTTTGAGATGTCCGGGTTCCTTCCGACCAAGGATGAGAAGAGATCGTGGAAGGGTCTCCACGCCGAGAAATCTCCCGAGAACTGGGGGAGAGTGATTTCAGGCAAATGACTCCGCGCAGTCATTTGTCCGGAGATCGAGAGGTTAGCGAGCTGGGACCCTGAGAATGGGCACGAGCGCTCCTTTTCGTCGATTTCGTGGGCGAGTGCCGCCTTGGCGTCGGCGTAATGCCGTAAGCATTGATCATAGGTACCATCCTTGTAGTAGTCATGCTCCAGCAATGACTCCACCTTGAGATCAGAGAGCTTCTCGTGTAACTGATCGAATTTCTCCCAGTAGCTGTCAATGAGACCGCTCTTTACCTTGAGTGTGTGCAGGGGGAGAGATGAAAACGATGCGACTTCGAGTGCCACCGACTCAATGTAATGAAATCGATTCATCTGCAGGGAGATCTTTGCCTGCACTTGAGACGCCGCGATTGCCGCCATGACTGCTGATGATCGGGATTCCGAGGGAGGATGCAAGTAGCGCCGAGCCGAGATCGGGGGTATAAACCGCCTAGTAGGGATTGTTCCCAGCGCGCGACCGTATCGAGAGGGTGGCGAGATGACGAGGACGTGCCGTGCACGAGTCGCGATCCCCCTTGTCACACGCGTACCGCGCGCGCGGTATCGGGGGAGGGTGCGAGAAGAACGGCCGCGTTCCGCGCGCAAAATATGGCTGCGATGAGACAGCCGATAGAGTACGTGGCACCGTGAATGCCGCGGGGATTCGGAGGTTAACTCGTCGACACCCACACTCCAATGTTTTTTACGCCCGAGATATTCCGGAGACCGCACTGCTCACTGGATCCGGCTCGACAGATCGTACACCGCCGACGCGAGAGAAGGCACGAGATTCGATGTGTCTGTTGAGCGTCGTTGGCTCTCGTAACGCGAGCACTGCCGTACGAGCGAGAGAGAGAACACGCCTATCGCAGGCCGTCCGAACGCGGCGAGGGGATGGCGGGGCAGCGATACCGCGCGGCCCGCCGGTCACCACGTGTCGCGCGCACACCCGTTGGAAGCACACGTCCGGGTTAATGAGAGACACCGCGCCGTCCTTACCGGTATCCGGCTCGAAGGACCAAAAAATGTTTTGAGTAATTGTCCGCGGTTTCTGGTTTCGGTAGGGCGCGGCGGGTTCGCGAGATGACCCCCCCTCGGGGGGTGGTCTTACCAATGAATTTGATGCACTCGCAAATGGTACCTGTTTATTTTTCCGGACACCACACAACTGAGTTCTGTCCGTATTTGCTTCTCCGCTGCTGAAATATGTCCACTATTGTCACTACTGAGTCCTGTCCGAATGTTGAGAAGGTCCGCAATCACGTCGACCGTTGGGCCACTCGATGCGTCGCACGACGTCGAGATCGCTTTCGCAACCGATGCTATCTTGAGGTGATGCCGAAGGGTTGATAGAGTAAAACCGAGTGATCCTTCGCTCGGGAGCGATCCGATGGGCTCGAAAGCCAGAGAGATTTTTCACAGTTAATTCGGTAATCACCGTCGTGCGCGAGAGACTCGTAAAACACATGCGATGAGGCAAACCGGAAACTCGACAAAGGCCGAGCTCGAGAAGACCCGAGAGCACTTGACCGATAGATCACCCGCAGCGAATCGATTCGTGCCCTACGGTGATTGGTCCGGGCCGAGCGAATCGTGTGCCGAAGCATGGTGGTATGTGCGTAGGGGACCGGTATGTCGCGAACCGTGCGAATTGTTTGAACATATATGCATAATCGAAAAAAAGCATAAATGACTAATATGTATGTAGAAATAGTACATGTATAAACGAAGGAAAGTCATTTATATCAGTGAATCGTTGATATATAATACGATTTAAATTTAGAAAACAAATTTTCAGATTTTTTGTAAATATGTTAATGTAGTTTTGTAAATATATAAATGTAGACAAAGACATGTAGTTCGTAATTTTAAGTGTTTAGCTATTTGTTTTTATGACTCAGTAAGATAAAGTAAGCAATTAAAATTACTGATGATAATTTTATTATCAAATTACAATTAGATTTATTATTTTTGTGATGGAAATATTTTCGTGGCAACGCCGCACGCTGGGATCGTCGGCGTAAGGTTAGGTGTGAGTGCTGTGTGAGTGAATGTTTACGCCGAGCTCGTGATGTGCTCTGACACTTAGGTGAAGTTACATCACAAGTACCAAGTGTACCAATCGCACGAACTGTGCGGCGTTGCCAAGTCGCTGCCCTCATCTCGTGCATGAAGAAAGTTGTTTATGTAAAAAATTACATGCACCTTGTGATATCATATCGACTTTTTCCATCGAAAATATTAATGCGAAATTACTGTACTTTAGTAAATCGCCATAATAACGGAATAATTCAATCGAAATAATCTCCGAAGTAGAGCATTCAGGAGTTGGCACAAGTTGAAAACTAGTCAAGCGACGCGTTAACACACACTTTATTTTAATCTATTTCAGAAAAAATATTATTCTACAACGTAAAAATTACTTACTAATGGTCCTTTTACGTCGTTACGAAACTTTGCGACGCGTTATCCTATTTTATAATCATATAAATGATTCGATAAAATGTTGCTCTTTTCTCTCTCTTTTTCTCTCTTTTTCACTATTTCTCTCTGCCTCTGTTAGTAAAGAAACATAAATTTATAAATCCAAATTGTGATTATGGACTATCCACACATCAATTGAAAATCAATAAAACATTTTTATATATACAGGGTGAATCTTAATGGATGCACCAACTTTTTACCATGGGAGATGGGTTACCGACTGCAACTGTAATCAACCGAAAGATCCATAGATGACACCTGGTTGGATCGACCGCTCCGATCGACATACAGGGAAGTCAAAAATTGTGCATCAAGTAACGTGTATCGTATTCTATACATGCATACTTTTCTAGTATATCCAACTCTCTTTCCATACAACACAAAAACCTCTTAAAATATACATATTTAAAATATTTTTTAGGAAGTTTAAAATAATTTAAACTAATTTACAAAAATATTTTTTTAATGTTTCTATGTCCGTCAAATTATGTCAAAAGAATATTTTCAAAAATGTTTTAAAAGATTGCATACAAATATGTTCAATAATATTTGTAAAATCTTTTAGAAATATTACTTCAAAAAATAAAATGTTTAAAAATTTCTACAGGATTTTACAAATATTGTTAAATATATTTTTATGCAATCTTTTAAAAACATTTTTAAAAATATTTTTTTGACAATCTGGCGAACATAAAAACATTCTAAAAATAAATTGTTGTAAACTATTTTAAAAAATATTTTGTGCTGTATGGACTACGCGTTCTTTTTACAAAATTGCTTTCTAATAACGAGATTTTTTATTATTGCGCAACGTATGTACCGCATAAAAGAGATATCATTTGTTTCTGTGTATCTCTTTTATACGATTTTGTAAAAATAATGATTCTTTAATAAAGTTACTTGGTAGCGATTTCTTTTCACGCTTACGCGGAACATTTCAGCGCGTAAAAAGAAAGTTGGATCTGAAGCGGCAAAAATATAAAAATGTTCTACCATTCTTATTAAAAAATGCGTAATTCTACTGCAAGAAATATTCTGCTGTATAGTACTTTATGGATATAAAAGAATAACTTAAAGAACTAAATTTTTATGCTTGTAGGATTATTTTAAGCAATAATTATGTTTGCGCAACGCGACCTGCTAGCGCTCAAGATCTGAAGGATTGAATTGTACGGGCTTGCCGTGCAATAAGTCTACGGGTCTTGCGCGCCGGGTGCGTCGTGCAATTTTAAAAAGCTATATTTTGTGAAAGAATGGAGGGGGGACACTTCGAGCATCTAAAGTGAAAACATGATAAATTGACGATATGTTGCGCACGGCCACACGTTGATGCAATTTTTCATCTGCGTGCGCTCTTACGCAAAATGACTTTCTGTATGAGCCTTTACACATACTGAAAAAAGTCTTAAAATGTGGTACAATATGGCTCCAGGCGAAGGTCCACTTTTAAAAACCTAACGCGCTATTGCAATTGGTGGTATCTCACACGTGGTGCGGAAGTCCACTGTTATTACTTTTAATTTTTTAAGTTATTCTTTTATATCCATAAAGTACTATAACAGCAGAATATTTCTTGCAGTAGAATTACGCATTTTTTAATAAAAATGGTAAGTAGAACATTTTTATATTTTAGCCGCTTCAGATCCAACTTTCTTTTTACGCGCTGAAATGTTCCGCGTAAGCGTGAAAAGAAATCGCTACCAAGTAACTTTATTAAAGAATCATTATTTTTACAAAATCGTATAAAAGAGATACACAGAAACAAATAATATCTCTTTTATGCGGTACATACGTTGCGCAATAATAAAAAATCTCGTTATTAGAAAGCAATTGTGTAAAAAGAACGCGTAGTCCATACAGCACATAATATTTTTTTAAATAGTTTACAAAAATATTTTTATAATGTTTCTATGTTCGCCAGATTGTCAAAAAAATATTTTTTAAAAATGTTTTTAAAAGATTGCATAAAAATATATTCAACAATATTTTCAAAATCTTTTAGAAATTTAAACATTTTATTTTTTAAAGCAATATTTCTAAAAGATTTTCCAAATATTATTGAACATATTTGTATGCAATTTTTTAAAACATTTTTGAAAATATTCTTTTGACATGATTTGACGGACATAGAAACATTAAAAAAATATTTTTGGGAATTAGTTTAAATTATTTTAAACTTCTTAAAAAATATTTTAATATGTATATTTTAAGAGATTTTTGTGCTGTATGGGAAGAGAGTTGGATATGCTAAAAAAGTATGTATGTATAGAATACGATACGCGTTACTTGATGCACAATTTTTGACTTCCCTGTATGTCGATCGGAGCGGTCGATCCAACCAGGTGTCATCTATGGATCTTTCGGTTGATTACAGTTGCAGTCGGTAACCCATCTCCCATGGTAAAAAGTTGGTGCATCCATTAAGATTCACCCTGTATGCATAATCGAAAAAAAGCATAAATGACTAATATGTATGTAGAAATAGTACATGTATAAACAAAGGAAAGTCATTTATAACAGTGAATCGTTGATATATAATACGATTTAAATTAAGAAAACAAATTTTCAGATTTTTTGTAAATATATAAATGTTTTGCTATTAAAATGTTTTTTTGACAAAGACATGTAGTTCGTAATTTTAAGTGTCTAGCTATTTGTTTTCATAACTCAGTAAGATAAAGTAAGCAATTATAATCACTGATGATAATTTTATTATCAAATTATAATTAGATTTATTATTTCTATGGTGGAAATATTTTTCCTGCTTTAAATGACTTTCCTTCATTTACACATGTACTATTTCTACATACATATTGGTCATTTATGCTCTTTTTTCGTTAAATATATATTAACATTGATTATTATAAAATAAAATAAAAAAGCATAAATGACTAATATGTATTTAGAAATAGTACATGTGTAAACAAAGGAAAGTCATTTAAAGCAGGAAAAATATTTTCACCATAGAAATAATAAATTTAATTATAATTTGATAGGAGGAAACGCGTGGATCGTAGGAAGATCCAAATACACGGCGGGAGAAAACATAGGGCCACGTTTCGCAATACAATACACACGTACGTGCGCGCGCGACGTTACGCGTGTGTGGCACGTTTTCCTCAGGCTACAGTCGTAGTCGTAGTCGTGCCGCTTTCACGCATATACACACATGCATATGTGCACACACGCGCGCCGTGCACGCACACATTACACGTATGTACACACGAAAACATGTACACGTACATACGTGCCACCCACACGTGCCTACGCGGGCCACACCGACGCATAGATTGTATACTTATGTCGACACTGAGCACATAAAGTTAGGGGGGCGCGCGCTCTCCTTCGCTGCCGCACAAGAATAAGAAACACGGTAGCATACATAAAAAGAAGGTTGGGAATGCAGCAATTTAAAACGTACTCCGGAATTCCTCCCATCAGCGGAGTCGTAGAGCGGCCCTCCGTATTACGAATTCCTCCCCGCCCTGCCGGTGTCCTCCTGCATCTTACTGGGAATTTCGGTCGTATAAAGCGGTACTATGGGCGCGAGAAGCCGTGTATTAGCGGATATATCCGTCCGACGATCGCTACTTGAGATCCCTCGATCGTGGATTTCGATGACGTATACGACGTATAATCGGTCGTATGCGGGAGGGAGTTTCTCTTACGCGGATACAGTGCTCACGCAAATACGGCGTTTTCGAGTAAATTTATTTTTTTTTCTATAAGAGATCGCGCACATGACACATAAGCGAAATGACCAGTCGCACTATAACGGCTTTGACAAGTTTATCGTGAAGTTTGAAACCTTACGTTAAAAAAACAATATTGGTGTACTACATTCAACGTGTATGACGTTGAAAGGAGTTCGGCAAAAAGAGTTGACTATTAACGGTGAAGCGAAGTAGACGTCTCGTAAAATGTCACGTAAGTATTATATTGATCAAAATAAATAATATGATTTATATAGATTATAAATATATTTACAGAACCTCGATATTTTACTTACCGATTACCGATTTTATCCCTTGGTTTTTCCGGATATTTTTTGCAGAGAAATATCGAAGTTCTGTGTACATCGCAAGCGAGCAATCTCGAAATTCCTGAAAAAACGCCCGGGAAAACCAAGGGATGATTACAGTATTTGTTGAATACTATTTCTTATTTAAATTTAATGTTAATCTCAAATTGTTTTACTCTTATTTCATATATAATTCTTTACGATTTGGTTGATTAGACTCAGCTTTATAAGGCTTTTATGTATGTACGGATTACCAGAAATTTTTAAAAAACGCCCGGGAAAACAAAGGGATAAAATCGGTAATCGGTAAGTGAAATATCGAAGTTCTGTGCATACATCGCGAGCGAGCAATCTCGAAATTCCCGAAAAAACGCCCGGAAAAACCAAGGAAAGTAGCTGATCGGTAAGTGAATAATCGAGGTTCCGTAGTAGCCTATGTTTTGCGCAAGGATGTAAAGAGTAACTGTGCAAAAGTTTGTCCAGATCGGTCGAATAGTTTAAGAGTGTATAAAAAACAGACATACGTACAGACATACAGACATTCTATTTTATATAGATAGATAGAAAATTCGTTAAGATTTAAATGTTGCTCTAATTTCCATTAATTTTGAGACATCGGTCTATTTATAATTTTATTAGATTTTTTTATAAAAATATACTTTCTAAAAAAAATTAAATTCATCGTCACAATCCCCGAAAAATTTGAAAAATTATGGCACCGGTTTCGAGAAAATCGGTATTAGGTAATTATATAGATAGAGAAAGCTTTCTTTTAAAAGAAATTAAACCCATAGTCGCAATCCCCGTAGAATTAGCAAAATTTTGGCACCGCTTTCAAGAAAATCTGTAAAACAAAAAATTGAACTCCATGGTAATCATCTCCAAGAAATTAGAAAAATTTTGACACCTGGTTAAAAAAAATCGGTCCATTAATGAATGAGTAGTTTGCGGACAGACAGACAGACAGAGATTTACGGATTATTATATTCCGGAAAAATTGGAAAAATATCGTAACCGCCTTCCAAATAAATCGGTAACGAAAAACTATATACTTTATGGCACTCCCCGGAAAATTCTACGGTAATTATTTACAAAAAGACCCCACCCGCCAATGACCTTGAACTTGACATATGTTGTCAAGGTCACTCTCCTGAGTGACCTTCAGAAGTTTTTAGCCGGCGGTCATTGTTTATTAAAAAATTATAAACAAAAAAGTTTAAAAAATATAGCAGTTATTTTGAGTATTGAAAGGCATAAACGACCTTGATCTTGACATATGTTGTCAAGGTCACTCTCCTGAGTGACCTTCAGAAGGTTTTAGCTGGCGGTCATTGTTTATTAAAAAGTTATAAACAAAAAAACTTTGGTGGGGAAAGTTATTTAAAGCAGTTAATTGTTGGTATATTGAAAGGAAAGTTATTTAAAGCAGAGAATAGTTGATATATTGAGAATGTTTATACACTATTTTATGTATTAGAAAGCGTGAATACAAGTATTCTCTGTTTTAATCATGGCAAAAGCATGTTAAATCTTTGTTAAAGCAGATAATAGTTGGTTATTGACAAAACCTATAGGTTAGTGACGCGCTTTACAAGTATGTGCTTTCTAAGTTGAAGCACATACAAAGCATATACTTATAAAGCGCACCACTAACCTATAGGTTAGTGACGCGCTTTACAAGAATGTGCTTTGTAAGTTGAAGCACATACTCTCTATTATCTGCTTTAACTTTTCTTTCAATATACCAACAATTCGCTACTTTAACTAACTTTCCTTTGTGCATACATGTACTATTTCCACATAAATATTAGTCATTTATGTCTATTAGTACTCAAAATAACTGTTATATTTTCAATTTTTTTTGTTAATAACTTAATCGCATTCAATATACAATTTATCAACAATTTACTGCTTTAAATGTTGTGGTGTTTTGATAAAACAGCGACTTTCTCGCGAAATAAAGTATTCTCTGCTTTAAAAAAAAAACGTAATATTAGTTGTTTATGCCTTCCAATACTGAAAATAGCTGCTATATTTTCAAAACTTTTTTTGTTAATAACTTTTTAACGAATAATGACCGCCGGCTAAAAACTTCTG
Source organism: Harpagoxenus sublaevis (assembly GCA_030770355.1). Classification (NCBI taxonomy): domain Eukaryota; kingdom Metazoa; phylum Arthropoda; class Insecta; order Hymenoptera; family Formicidae; genus Harpagoxenus; species Harpagoxenus sublaevis. The sequence continues at coordinate 55,348 of JASTWR010000957.1, read as the reverse complement.
AAGGTCACTCAGGATAGTGACCTTAACAACATATGTCAAGTTCAAGGTCATTGGCGGGTGGGGTCTTTTTGTAAATAATTACCAATTCTACCCCCGTTTCATATACAATTCCTTGAGATTCGGTCAATTATTTCCGGAATAATTGGAAAAATATCGTAACCCGCTTCCAAGAAGATCGGTAACGAAAAACTATATACTTTATGGCACTCCCCGGGAAATTCTACCCCTATTTCAAGAGACACGGTAGTGTCTCGCGCCAAATACGCGCGGAGCGAGACAGCCGTGGCTCTATATACGCGACGCGACGAGTTATATATATGTTGAGAGTACTCGAGATTTTGAGATCTCGATAACTAGTGAACGGATCAAGTTCTAACTAGGCTTAATGGAAAGCTTGGACCAAATTTATATAATGAAAGTATTTTTATTTTTCCCCTACGTGGCCTACGAAAAAATATATTGCGATGCAAATGTCCAGACCTGAAAATTTTACATTAAGATACGTCGTCGTCACTTTCACACTCTCGCCACGGCGCGCCGTGGCGCCAGGGGTAGCGCGTCACTTTCACAATCTTGACGTTAATGGCGCTATTTTCCATTTTAGAGCAACAAAGTGTTGCCAGCGGTGCACTTGGTGTACTGAGTACAGTCGCGCTGCTGGCGCCCTGCGGCCCGGCGGTAGAGCAACAAAGTGTCGCCAGTGGTGCACTTGGTGTATTGAGTGTAGTTGCACTGTCGTCGGCGCCCCGCGGCCCGGCGGACCCGGCGGTGTGTGATGTGACAGCGCGGAGCGAGATAACCTACGCGGCTGGATCGACTCGGGCTTTGCGCGATTCGGGAGTGTGTGTGTAGTGAAAAACGTTCAAGTCCGGCTCGCGAGTGAAACTCGTACAAAAATAATGGGCCGCTTTAGACGTCCGCGTCATCGAGAAATATTCCGTCCGCGTCGAGGTTATATGGCTTACGATGTTTACGTGTGCGTTCAGTCGGGGCTTGTGCAGTGATAACGTGCAATGTGTGATAAACTATCGTAAGTAAACTATATCGTGCGTGATAATAAACTCACGCTCTCTCTCGCTCGCTTGCTCGCTCGCTTAATCTCGTCTCTTACGAGTTAAAGTGAGGTTATTTATATATCCTCTAAATACTTAAATCGCGTTCGCGAGAGAGATCGATCGAGTCATCATCATCACACGCGTCAAAGTGAGTGAGGTTAGTGTCATGTCACATTGACACCGCAGGGAGGATTGATTCGCACAATCCTTTATGCTTATAAATACAGTACTCGCTCTGCTTTCATGTTGATCGTTTCTCAAGTCAGCTTTACAACATATGCTTCCCAGAAGAAGTGGAAACATTATTTATTGATTTCTTATTCAATAAAGTTACTAATTTATTGTATATGTTTCTTTGATAGCGATCTGTCTGATGGTGTTCTGTGTTTTGATTGCGAATGGGTCAAAAAGAGACTTGTCTATCTGTTACAACTGGCTACTATCAATGGAGTAGTTGCTTTGTTTCGCATCGGAAAGATTGGATACATTACACCTAAGCTTAAGGTAACGTTTCAAATAGTTCATGATCAGATTATCCGCAACTATGCATAACATTGAATTTTAATAACATTACATTTATGCCTTCAGGAATTATTAGCTAGTAAGCACATTATTAAAGTGGGGATTGACTCGTTCGAAGATGGGCAGAAGATTGTAAAAGATTATGGATGTAGAGTTAATGGAACTCTTGATCTAAGAACCTTAGCTGAAAGTCTTAATCTAGCGAGCCGGATAAGTTTAGCTGCCATGAGTTTAGAAGAATATCTTCATTGAGATGGACAAAATGATAAAAATCAGGTGTGGTGACTGGGAGGCTAGAACCTTAACCGACGAACAAGTTGCGTATCCTGCTTGTGATGCGCTTGCATCTGTTATAATTTATCATAAAGTAAGAAGTTTAAATCTTCCTCTTTATACTTGGTTATTGTACGTAATTTTAAGTTGTGCTTCTTAATGCCTGAATTTTATTTGCAGATAAGGTATTCATTATAATGGCAGAGATTAGGAATGTACTTATATAATATATTTAGTAGTGATATAAATGTATGGATTCATGATGTACCTGCTAGAATAGTCGATACGAGGTATAAAACTTTAGAAATTATATAAATTATAGTTTAAAATTTTACACATGAAATAGAAAAATATGCACATAAATGTATGTCTGTTTAAGGTTCAAGGTTCAGCGATCACCAAGTGTGGATAGTATTACTAGCAATAATGTTCTAAATACCGAGAGTAAATCAGTAGTAGTAGATAAATACACTATTAACGATCGTAAAAATGCGATACCTACAAGAATCAAACCGTCATAATTGTTATTTACAAGCGCCTGATGGAGATATATTGTGTACAAGCAACGGCAGGAATGGTGTCTCGCCACGCGCGCGCGCGTCACGCATACACACATAGCACGTATCGTACGTGTGATTTGGATCGCGGAGCCGAGCGGGAGGGGAAAAGTAGTGGGGGATACTCCAATTTTGCATCCTTAGCGCGAGTCGGACAATAGAGAGAGAGAGCGTTACAAGATGTGATACTGATATCGCTTAGTGGTGTCTGGCGTGCACCGAGCGCCGGCATTAATTTTATTAATTATTATATCAAATATAGAGGCGAAATATAATAAACAATAAAATTAATGAATAACATGAATTTTTTCTTGAATGATTTAATTATATTATATAAATATAGTATAACTTCCATAAGAAAAGTGCACGCTCGTCCTGATTTACAATATTGATTTATTTATCATTGCGAAATTAATAACTTTTTTATTATAATCAAAATGAATGATAATGGAACAGAATGAGTTACTAGAACTTACTATCTCTAATGTTAACTTATTATTATCTTATATATATTTGCGAGAAAATTTATTATCTCTAAAATGTTAAAATATAGATGTTATATTTGAAAAAATATATAAATTACTAGATGGTTTTGCGGGAGACATTCTTTCCAAGATGTGTGGATTTATTTTCGTAAACAATTTTCAATTACGTGCTTTGTGTATGTATACGTGACGCGCGCGCGCGCGCGTCGCGAGACACCATTCCTGCCGTTGCTTGTACATGCGATCGCAAGAAAGCAGAGTGGTATATTACAAAGAATTTAGAAAAACTTGTGGATACAGATCCATATACGTTGAGATTAAATTTCGAGCCATCTGGCCGAGCATTGGAAGAGGTTGGACAATATTATACACAGGTGAAACTTAATCAATGTATAGTCTGTGGAAACACCGAGAAATTTATTAGGAAAAATATTGTGCCGCTAATGTCCCTCTTTTGGATTATTGAACTCAAAATGCGATAACTCCAGTTGATGTTAGTCCCATAAATGCTTCCAATCGCACATATAATTTATTGTCAAGATATGTCATTGCCAATTTCGACGGATTATATCTGCTCCGCGAGGCAAAGTTTGATCGATCAGTGCTACTGTTCTAATGAATATGTACTTGAAAGGGGCGGAAGCGAAGTTCGTTATTATTACTTTCATCATATTAATTACATCGGTTCCGGTTCGGCGGGCGGGGCGGGCGGTCGGCCCGAAGTGGAGAGGATTGGGGAAAGGTGTTTTTTGGGAAGGAAAGAAGCCGAGAGGATGAGGTGGAGTGGTGGAGTAAGTGGAGGAGATACAGAGGAGGTCGAGGACATGGAGGAAGCGTCGAGGATGGTGCAGATGGAGAATGGAAGCGGGTAATCGGAAGGGGAAATTTGGAGGTTAGGACGTGGAGAAGATGGCAAGGGGACGGAGACGTAAGAGGAGAAAGAGTGCATCGGCTTCACAGGGGCGCTGTTGGTTGGGCGGTGAGTTGCGGCGTGACGGGAGCGGTGGAAGAGTCGAGGCGGCGCTGGGTGTCGGCCGTTGGCTGACACCACGGCGGGACGCCGAGGCGCCGGTGTAGGAACGCACGTGGAAACGCACGTGTCAATGGCGATGAAATGGTGCCCCGCGTACTTGCACAGCTGGGATCGAGGAGATAAGGAAGGTAAAAGGAAGGTGGAAGCAAAAGGCAAGAGCGGAGGAACGTGAAGGAAAGAGAGGGGAGAATGAGGAGGTGGTGAAGAGAGTCGAGAGAGTGAGAGAAAGCCGAACCGGAAGGACGAGGGAGCGAGAGAAGGGGTGAAAAGGCCTGGCGGAGGGAAGGCATAAGAGAGGGAGATAGAAGAGATAGAGAGAGGGAGGATAGAGGGAGAGAAAGATGGAGATACGGCGCGAAGGAAGAAAAGAGGTGCTACTAAGAGAAAGAGAAGAGAAAGTCGGAGGGAGAGAAGAGAAAGGCGCGGGATCTAGTAAGAAAGAGAGATGAGATAAAGAAGATAGAGAGAGAAAGAAATGAAGGAAAGAGTGTGTGCAGGGAGGAAACGGAAGAAAGTGAGAGGGCAGAAAGAGGAAGAGAACAGTCGGGATGATTGAGAGGTTAGAAAGGAAAAGGTACTGAACGCAAGGAGGAAGGAAGGAGAAAAACTGAAAGTGAAAATGGAGGAAGACAAGTCGGTGGAGGCGAGAAGAAGAGAAAGAGGGGGGAAAGAAAGGAGAAAAAAAAGTAGAGAGGAGAAAGGCGTGAGAGTAGGGAAATCAGAGGAGGATGGGATTGCGAGAGAAATGGAGGAGAGCGGGTTAATGGATACGGACGAGGACGAGGCTATCAGGAAGGAAAGGGAGTAAGAGGAAGGTAAGACGGAAGGGAAGGATGAGCGGAGGACGGATAGAGGAAGGGGCGAAAGATAATGGAGGCAAAATTGGTAAGTGAGTTGGGCGAAGGAAAGGAGAGGGAAGAGAGTATAAAGGAGGGAAAAGGGAAAAGAGGAAAGAGGAGCGAGGAAGGGAAAAAAAGAGGCAGGGGATCGCAAGGAAGGAGAAGGAGCGCAGGGTGGAAAAGGAAAGAGAGGAGGAGGGGAGAGAGAAGGGATGATAAGAGATTGGGAGGTAAAATGGAGGTTGATATAAAGTATGTTCGGTCGTTTTGGTTTCTCTTTTGTATACAGGACTCGAGGTACGGAGGGAAGGAGAGACAGGAGAAGGAGGAGAGGCTCGGAGGTGGAGTAGAGGAAGGATGGAGGGAGCGGCTGCAGGAGATGGCAATGGGGAATGATGGGCGCGAAGAAAGAGGGATGAAGAAGAAGGGCTCGAGGATAGGAAGGAAAGAGTGACAGGAGGCACAGGAGAGGTTGAACAGAAAGAGGAAGGAATGGAGCGGATGTTAAACACGCTATTGGAGAAGGACGGGCGTGAGAAAGAGAGGGGCCAGGGGATAGGGTAAAGTCAGAGTAAAGAGGAAGGAAGGAAGTCGACAGAGAATGCCAGAGGGAATGGGGAGTTAAGAGGGTGGGGCGGGAAACAGTATGTGAGGTCGCCCAATGGCCAGGTTTGAGGGGGATAAGCTGTAAGGGGTTGGGTACGTCCCCACAAAACGCCAATATTTTGTATCTCTATGGAAGGAGAGAAGAAGTTAAAGTGTAAAGGTTTGGGAAACGTTCCTAAAAAACGCCCTTTTAGACCCGAGAGGGTAATAAAGTATACGTTTGAAATTGAATATTAATTACATCGTTATAACTGGGCCAAATATTTGTATAAATCATGAAATGGCATAATATTAAATTTCTAAATTAATTCATTATTTAATTCATGTAAACGAGTTCTATTTTTTTACATTAATATCTACTTAATTAAATATTAAAAATTTACATTGTTTTTTTGCACAAAAGTTTTAACGCAGGTATTTATCACGAAAATGCGCGATTATAATTTTTGCAGATTTTTTATATTTAAAATTATTTTCTTTTAAAAAAAATGGTAACAATATTAAAGAAAACAAGAACGGACAAATTTCTTTTTTATCTATTGCAAAATTCAAGTTTTACACGGTATTGCACAAACGATAGATTGCATACATATACAGTGTATACGCGTGTCACGAATAATATAGGAATATAAATTAACTCTTTGATGACTCTTTAATTAATTTTTTGAATTCTATTGAGTTCTATTTAAATTAGAAGGTTATTTAATATTTGGAGTTATTAATTTAATCAGAATTATATATGTGAAAATATCAATTAATATAAGTAAACAAGAGTACTTTTTTCAATTAATCTTAGTATAACTTTTCCGATCGAAATTTTACTTTATTTTCAATTACGCAAAATTACTAACGATAAAATGGATATGATTGTTAACGCATGCTATACACTGTATGTCAGTTTCCGGGATGCTCTGCATACTCTATTTGCAAAGTAATTAATTACAATAAAAGTCGTTGTTAGTCGACCTGACTGGCCAAAAATCCAATATATTTAATTCACGACGTTTCGACCGCAATTCGGTCCTTTTCCAGTGAGAATTACAAAATTAACGCATCCGCAAACAATCCAAAACGTCGCTGACATTGTGCCCTAACTACGTCATACGAACGTAAAGCTAAAAATTAAAAGTCGACATATCGAAAGTGAGAGAGTCAAAAAGATAAGTCATAAATAAGTTAATAATAAGTCAAAGTTAATAATACAAATAAAATAAATACAATTAAAAAGAACTTACAAATTAAGAGCGTCAAGAAAAAATATAAAAGAGGTGTAACGTGAAAAGAAAAACGTCGCAAGCCATATCAGCGAACACATCCCAACGGTATAACAGTCAAAGTCAAACTGAGTAATTAATTACGCTCTCTGTTGCTCAAAAAACAAGATGTGTGTGTGTGTGTGTGTATTATATGTGTAAATATGTCATAATTAATGTGATTCGAAGAATATATATGATACATATAGAAGTATATAACTTGCAATTCGGTGGAATGCAGCATGCCGACTAGCGATCGTAGACGAGAATGCATTGGTCATATACAGGGTGTTTTGCACGTAAGAAAACCATGGAAAAAATCGAATGCACACAGTCACAAGTTATAAAACTAACGTGCCTCGGAGTAAATTTAATATGATGTACAAACTTTAAAATTAACGTGCGAACATTATTTGCTACACTGTATTACGGTTAACAATGCTGTGGAACTTATATAGCTTGCGTTTTCGTTTAATGCAAAATTTTTAGAAACACGTTCGGCGACTTTCATTAAATTTTATATAAAAGAGATTAGGAATACTAAGGAATTTCGAGGTCTACCACGAAAAAATTCAAATAAGATAATGGAATTGATTGAGAAAAGTAAAATATATGAAGTCAGCGCATATAAACTTTTGTCACCATTTCAACCAGATAAATTTACATTGGCTAATATGTAATTCATATAATATTGCGATTTTAAATATCTACAAATATATTCTAGCTTTTAATTCTTATATAGAATAGTGTTCCTTTTAAAGAGCGCCTTTTATTAATTACATAACGTTATTCTTTGTAAAACATTGAGTCTAAAAGTCCTGAACCATCTTTGTTGTATAATACTATATAATATACTTAATACAGCAGTAGTTATTAAGTATATTGATGGATGGTCCATATCGCGAAGAAATCATCCTGACAAATATTATCGTTTATGTAGTAAAACGGAAAGAGCATTGTTGTAACGACTTGAGCTGAATGACAGTAAGTGTGACTGTGCGTTTGTTAAGAGGGAACTGTTGTCAAGTACTTCAATCTATACTAAAGAAATCAGTGTATTTGTATAGAATTATTGCGTCGGACTTAGGAGTTTTATTTACAACATAAATATCAATATGTGAACTAGATATGGTAAAGTGTACGTAATAACGCATAAAAATTTCAACTTATTTTGACATAATAATGCAAGAAAGAAACTCATATGACTTTTTGCTTTTGATACTATATACATATATTATTGTACTATATACGTTTATATATTTGAAGGTTATTTCTACAAATCCTATAATAATTTATTCTACATAAAATAATCATTATATATAGACTAAAATTATAAATATTATTTAAATCCAGAATTTGATTAGGAATTATAATAATTATATTGAATACTGTTAATATATTATAGTGTCTGAATATATATTTTATAATTTTAATACATTTATATACATACATACATGTTATTAAAACTAATATGTTTATAGATTATTACATAAAACGTTATTATAAGATATATAAATAAATTGATATAAAGAAAATTCAAAAGACGATACTATGTTAATTATTAATAAATAACCTCGGTTGTACCTTCTAGGGTTAATAAAGCCATTAGTAAATTATATTCGTAAGAAAATTGATGTTTGAATCATAAAATAATACCGTTTTGCGTTATGTAAAAACCTTGAAAAAATCGAAGTATTATATTTGTACCTCGAAAAAACCTAAGTAACAAGTGGTACACGTAGTTATCTTTGTACCTCGAAAAAAACTTAAGTAACGGGTGGTATACGTAATACCTTGAAAAATAAGATATACTGTTCATATAAGATGCGTAATATTACAAAAAGGTATGATATCCGTACAAAATTACCTTTTACAAAAAGGTACAAAAAAAGACGCCAAGCACGCGTGGTGCACCTCGAAAAAATCGAAGTAATATCTTTACCTCGGAAAAATTGAAGTAATATATTTGTACCTCGAAAAAATCGAAGTAATATCTTTACCTTGAAAAAATCGAAGTAATATATTTGTACCTCGAAAAAATCGAAGTAATATCTTTATCTCGAAAAAATCGAAGTAATATATTTGTACCTCGAAGAAATCCAAAAGTTATATCTTTTTTTTTAAAAAATATTACAACCCAAGTGACACATCACAAAATTGTGTTACCTTTTATTCAATCCAAGTAATTATCTATTTAAAAAAAAAAGAAATGATATCTTTAAATTGCGCCAATTAAAAATTTTTAAATCCAACAAACAATATGTATTTTTTAATAAAATAAAAAATTTAATCACAAACAATTACAGACAGAGGTATAACAGTACAAAATAAACATGTTTTATTAAAATTAATACATTTTTCTTGTAAAAAAAAACTTGGCGCTGCTAGACCTCGAAACGTTTCTTTAGTATATAAGTTTCACTGTAAAAAAAAGTTTCTTGTAATTTAATTTGTATTTAATGTAATTCGACATAGTACTTTATTATATTTCGAGGTCTAGCAGCGCCAAGTTTTTTTTTACAAGAAAAATGTATTAATTTTAATAAAACATGTTTATTTTGTACTGTTATACCTCTGTCTGTAATTGTTTGTGATTAAATCTTTTATTTTATTAAAAAATACATATTGTTTAAGTACCTTGTATTCCCTTGCTGGATTTAAAAATTTTTAATTGGCGCAATTTAAAGATATCATTTCTTTTCATTTTAAATAGATAATCACTTGGATTGAATAAAAGATAACACAATTTTGTGATGTGTCACTTGGGTTGTAATATTTTTTAAAAATAAAGATATAACTTTTGGATTTCTTCGAGGTACAAATATATTACTTCGATTTTTTCGAGGTAAAGATATTACTTCAATTTTTTCGAGGTACAAATATATTACTTCGATTTTTTCAAGGTAAAGATATTACTTCGATTTTTTCGAGTCATGTACACTTCTTTAAAATTTGGTCCATTAATGAATGAGTAGTTCGCGGTCAGACAGACATACAGACAGACGTCAGGTACTTATATGTATAAGATAGAAAATTCGTTAAGATTTAAATGTTGCTCTAATTTCCATTAATTTTGAGATATCGGGATATTTCTAATTTTATTAGATTTTTTCAGTCTTTTCTACATCTATTTCATATATAATTCTTTAAAATTTGATTGACATTTCAAATTTCGGAGAATTCGTACATATTGTCGTGCCGGAACCGGGAGTTGATGCTCAGGGCCGGCACAGGATTCGGGAATTCCGGGTTGGAGGAAGTTGCACACGGCGGAGTGTTTCAATAAATGTTACTTCGATATTTCTTCTCAAATATCTTTAATTAAAATGATTGACAATTTATAACGGTCTTGAGTTCTTTGTTCAATTCCCGAGATTATTCTAAATTTGACAATTAGTAAAGGTGACCGCACGTATGCTTCAGAATCTTATGACAGACTGCCCGCTCGATCTTCCGAATCGGCGGTATTTATACTGTCGGAACGACGTTCTGTTGCTAACTCGAGGGCTCCCGAGTTAGCGTTGACTTCTCGTTGTCAGCGTTCTGTGCTGACCTTCGCATCAGCGTTTTTGGTAGACCTGGAGTCGGCTGCTCTGGGTTCCGGTGTCGGTTTGCAGCGGATGATCGTCGTCCGATGCAATCGTCAGGTTTTTGGCGGATTTCATATTCGACTTCCGTTGCTAGGTTCGGATTACTTATAGGTTACATAATTAATACTCATTGCGTTGTGCGCTCACAACAATACATAGAAGCTTTATGAAGCTGAGTCTAATCAACCAAATCTTAAAGAATTATATATGAAATAGGGGTAGAAAAGACTGAAGAATATAATATAATTAGAAAAATTGCCAAGAATTAATACTAAATTGTCAAAAAACATCAATTTGTGAAAAATCTCAATTATTGAGACTTTAGATGTAGCCCTTAAAGGTTAAAATTTTTAAATATTCGCAATTTTTCTAATTCTATTATATTTTTCAGTCTTTTCTACCCCTATTTCATATATAATTGGTTAAGATTTGGTTGATCAGTTCTGGAGTTATAGAAATTTCGGTAAATTTGGCACATACAGACAGACAGACATACACACATACCGCCATTTTTAAAAATTGCGATTTTTCGATGTTTTAGAACATTCTGAACACGTTGGCGTCAAAAACTAAAAAACAATTTTTTCTTTGGTCTTTTCTACCCCTATTTCATATATTTTTCTTTAATATATGGTTGATTAGACCTAGCTTTATATGCGATCAAAGGTCCATATACGAAGTTTATGAAAACAAAGCTTCCTCTATGAGGAAGCAAAAGCGCAGTAAACACGGCACAAGACAACTTTTGAAATTTATAAGATTAAACACATTTCAATTAAAACTCTTTATCTTAAAACATTCTCAATTCAACCCACATTTTCCTCATCGGGGCATTTTGAACGGAAATTCCGCACGTCCAACACTCCCCCCGGCTAGCGCTAAACTTTCCTCCCGCGACACGTTTCTCATTTTCCTGCGCATCCCCAGCCTCCTTTTTCGCAAAATTTTTATTGAAATTTTCTCTACTTTTTTCAAAACCATCCCCCCGGAAAATTTTAAGAGCTTTGTCCCTTTTGAGAGCTAGATTCAGGGAGGTTATTCCCTCCATCTGAAGCGCTTGCCTGATAAAATTATCCGAAACGGCTGTAATGAACTGCGCGCAAGCGATTTTGTCAAACAACTCATATGGGCACTCAGGATTCGTTAGGCGCGAGTGTATCGATTTCAGAGCCAAGTGAGGGCCAAATCTTCCCCGAATTTCTGTTTACAATTCGTAAACGCCGCGTAACTATTTTGAGATTGACGTCCCTCCCCGAAACGCAACTCAAGCTTCGCTTTTAATTTCGCGAAATTCAACCGCTCGACATCCTGCACCGTCTCTAAAACCGAGCGCGCTTTTCCCCTCAGACTCGAAGCCAACGCGATTGTTTTCGTTGTGTTATCTCAACGATTCGCTTGCGCGATCAAATTTAACTGCGAAAAATATTCTTGCAACGAGACCGTCCCGTCGTACGTGTCGGGTTTGAGCTTGTAACCCAGCTCGGCACTTGGGACCGCGACACTTTCACTCGCGCGCGCAGCTCGCACCCCCGCGCCGCTCGCAACCGCGTCTATCTCACTCGCGGGCGCGACTCGCGTTTCCGCACCGCCCGCGACCGCGACTCTCTCACTCGCGCGCGCGACACACTCACTCGTGCCGTTCGCGATCGCGTCCCCTTGTGTGTGACTCGCGCCCCCGCGCCGCTCGCGACTCGCGTTCCCGTGTCCCCGGACGCTCTAGATATGGAGGGACTTAGCTGTATGCCGGAGTCGCCGGAGATCGTCCCTCGAAGACGGCGGAGCTCCTCCTCCTGCTGGCGGAACGTCGCCGCGTATTCTCTCTCCCTCCGCGCCTGTTCCTTGCGCAAGAGTCGCACCTCCTGGATCACAGTCTGGAGGGTCGCCGTAATCGTCGTCATCGCTGTCCCTTCCGGGGCATCCGGCTGGGGAGTCTCCGCTCGAAGCCTCTTTCGCGAAGAAGGCGCCGATGAAGCCGAAGAAGCCATTAGAAACTTTCGTTTAAGGCTCGTTCCTTATGCTCGCCCGAATGGAACTTCGGACGAGCCCCCAAAATGTTGCGCTCGTCCGCGCGTCCGCAGCACTCACACGCACACTTACTCGCGAACACGGCGCGCAATCCCGTTTCCGGGAATAAAAGCTCACTGCTAGTAGGGAACAAAAGGTTTAATCGTTTAATGATTACAAGCGTAAATACGTCTGTTCGGCTCCGACGCCCGGCGCAGAATCCGAATGGCGACTGTTTACAAACAGGTCGTCAGGCACGTCGTCAGGCAGCGCTTTGCGACTGCCTTCCGGGCTTCTACCGGGCGTCTCGGCACGGGCGCAACAATATTTATAATACTAAATATTTATGCAATGTGCGCAGCTTCAACTTATAATTCACATTTAATGGACGTTTTTAGTTCTTATCTTTACATTTTGTATGTTTTACATTTAAAAGACCCTCTGAAAATTATATATCTATATGTATAAAAAATAATAAAATATTATGGTATATCAATAATAATAATGTGACAAAAGTTAATTACTTATGCTTATTATTTTCAATTTAAATTAATTCATTGTACGCATAACAATCCATTAAGTTCGTATCAGGCTAAGCATTGAAGATTGAAGATTAAAGACTGGAATTTGACTAATCCGAACAAAAGTTAAAATCTTTTTATCTTGATTGATCAAATTTCAATCTTCAATCTCAATCTTTAACGCGTGGTCTGATGCACAAGACGTTTTGTAGACGTTTTATAATACGTCTATTAGACGCGTCTAAAAGAGGCCATCTTGACGTCTATCTAGATGCACAAATCAATCCATCCTAGACGCATCAAATAGACGTCTGCTATACATCTATTCGACTTTACGTTTCTCCCTGGGTGGAAATACTGTTAAATCTGGGCTGGGACCACCAGGTAATTTACGTATTTTAATAATATTTAACGCATGACTTATGTTATGAATCTATTATTATAGATGTATTTTGTTTTAGGATTACTCGTATTGGAGAATGAAAAACGACTTGCAGCCTACATTAAACGGCTTGCTGCTGCTGGTTTTGCACCCGACAGAAATTGCATTCGTACTCTTGCCTATCAGTTTTCTAAACTAGGTATTAAACATAAATTTTCGGAAGAAAACAGAAAAGCAGGTTATCAGTGGCTAAAATCTTTTCTCGAAAGGAACAAAGATATTTCAATCAGACAGGCTGAAGGTCTTTCCGTCGCAAGAGCTCAGGGCATGAACAGAGAAGAAGTGAATGCATTCTTTGAACTACTCGAGAAGGAACTAATTGCAAATAATTTGACTAATGAGCCGGACAACATTTTTAATGTTGATGAGACTGAAATTTAATTAATAAACAAATCGGGGAAAGTATTGGCTGCTAAAGGATCTACGACTGTTCATTCGATCACTCCACGTGAAAAAGGAGAAACTACTTATTTGATTGCATGCTGTAATGCTGAAGGTCGATTTTTACCTCTTGTTTTGATAATGAAAGGTGTCAAAAAGAAACCAGAGTTTTCGGATAGTCTTCCTAACAGTTCTGAGGTGTATATGAACAAAAAATCATCTTATATAAACACTGACTTGTTTATCAAATGGTTTAAAGAATATTTCATGCCTCGGAAAACCAAATAAGGAAAAACAATTTTGATATTAGATGGTCACTCCTCCCACTGCAATTCAATAGATCTGCTAGAGCTGGCTCATGAAAACCATGTCATAATTATATGTTTGCCGAGTCACACTACTCAAGCACTTCAGCCATTGGACCGAAGCTTCTTTAAACCTTTCAAGACATTTTATTCACAAGAGGCTAAATATTGGATGTTACGAAACAAAGACAGAACAATAACGAGACTGCAAATTGGAGCCCTGATAAGACGAGCTTAGGCGAAAGCAGCTACCGTTAAAAATGCAACATCAGGCTTCTCAGCTTGCGAAATTTTTCCCCTGAACCCAAATATTATCCCTTTATTTCTTTGCCGTGCCTGATTTGATTGAAACTGCACCCCTATCAGTTCTTCCTACTGAAACTCAAACTCCATCAGCATCTGGATCTCAGCTTTCAGTCATGCCAGAGAATAAAGAAAGTCCAACAAAAGCTCTTGAGACAGTACATCCAGTTCCAAAACTGCCAATCTCAACTGTGAAACGTAAACAAGTAGCATCTGTCTTGACATCTCCTGAAAATTTAAAGCATAAAAAAACTTCAAATCCTACCCTGGTAAAAGGAGTAGCAAAAAGGCGCAAAATAGCTTCTGATTCAGCATAGTCTTCTCGCCAGGATCCATCTTTAACGACCATTGAAGATGAAAGCAACAAGTGCATAGAATGTTTGGAAAATTATTTTACTACTAAAAATTAAGCAGATTTGATTAAGTGTCCTTCATGCCTAAAATGGCTTCACGAGACATGCACTATGTACTCTCCACACTGCAATAATTGTGGAAAAGAAAATATACGCAAAAAACGTGTCAGCAAGGCAAAATAATTATGTGTCATTTTTCCTTTATAGTGTGGCATCTTTCCCACAGGTTGTGGGAGAGACACCACTTTAGGAACTTGTCCTTTATTATTTTTTATATCGTACTGTTATGTATGGGAATTTTATTTTTGTTCTTTTTTGTATAACAGAAGGTACGTACTTTATAATAAAAAATTAATTGTTTTATTTTATTCAAATACCTAATTTTTATTGTCACTTTAACGAATGGGGTGGCGTCTCTCCTCAATTTACCCTAATAGGTATATGAAAAGTACATATTTATATAAATATGTACTTTTCATATACCAACTATTCTCTGCTTTAACAAATTATTTCTGTTTCGTTAACTTCGACGCTTAATATAGTACATACATGCTAAGTTGTAAAACGAGGTCCACCCTGCCTGCCGGCGGAGGGGGTGCAGGAGGGGGGCCGAAAGTCCCCCTTGCCTCCCTCCCCGCGCGCGTGTGTGTGTACCATGTGGCTGCGACATATTCATCAACGAAAGTCAAGCGATATGCATTATAAGTGTACATAGGTTTCAAATTCGCGCACTTTTGCATGCGCGTGCGGCCACGGAGCATGCGCATGTGACCGCGGGGCATGCTCATGTCGCTACATCTCGTCGGTATGACAGGAATCATAACCTGATAGTCGCCAACTTTAACGGTTACTATCTCGCTTCGCGGGGCAGAGCGACGCTTTTTTCTGTCTGATTCTTTCGTTTTAAGCAAAAACGCGTCGATTAGGCCTAAGGTCATCGAAATCGGAGGTGAGGCCCCTAAATTGAATAATTACCAAAAAATATGTAAAAACATACATATACAAACATACCAAAGATCAAAGTTTAATATAATATATAATATTATAATATAATTCTCAAAATAAAATAAACTTTCAAGACTAATATTTTTATTTTACTATCTTGAACATCATACAGAGTGCTTTATAAAAATATAATAATTACTACGTTCCATTATACACTCTGTCAAAAAGAAAGCGGTACAGTAGAAAAAAAGGAAAAATTTATGAAATTTTAAATGCTTGTAACGCAGTTAATAATTATGGTATCAAGGTTTCAAAAAAAGAAAATAAAGTTTGAAGACTGTAGTTTGAGAAACTTTTAATGTCGTTTGCGTGGGATGAATAGTTTTCCGGTGGCGGATATCACAGTGAGGGCCTGCAAAATTGATTAATAGAAAGTCCAGTTTCCTGAGGTGCACAGAATGAATCAGTTGACGACGCTCAATGGGATAAAAAGGAGGTAAAAGTTTACATTTTCCCCTTTAAAATGCGATTTTGCGGAACTCGATACGATAATTTTTCGCTGAGTTGTACAGGGTGAAAAAATGTATCGGATCAGTACAATATCTCGAAAACAAGAGATTAGGGGAAAAAAAGTTACATACAAAAGTTGTAGAGTTGTAATAAATGCATCAAACGATGATACCCATTTGACCTTGAGTGCAGTTATGAAGAAAATCTCAAGGTCTTCATGTACAACCGAGCTACCTCTATGTGGTACACCTAGGTGGGAGAGGTGCACTTGGACACGGTACATTTGGACACCGTTCAATTGGACACGATCATTTGGACACGATCTATTGGACACCGTTCGTTTGGACACCGTTCATTTGGACACCGTTTATATGGACACCGTTCATTTGGACACGAAAATACGCGACTTGTGCACTTGGACACGAAAATGAGCGACCTGTGCACTTCTAATAAAAAACAGAATAACGTTAAGACTCCTTTTTTCATAATCCCATATATTCCATTAATTACTGAACAATATAAAAACATAACTTGTTTCGTGCTCGGCCGAGGTTACCTCGGGACACGAAATTGAATGCCGCGACCACCCTGACAAGGGCGCGAGGCAAGGTCCGAGAGGATTCGCGAGGAGTGGAGTTTAGATAACACGCGCGCTTTATTTTTGATTCACACGCACAATTTATTTCATACAAAGAAAAATAGTTTATAAGATTGTCTCGCACTCGCGCGACCGAGCGGGCTGAGCATCTGCGATTAAATGTCGGAACGGAAATCTTGCGCCGCTCGTACTCTCTGCGATGGCTCGCGAAACGGAGATCTTGAAGAGCGATTGGTTACCGCCCTTGCGACCGGAGATCTTGAACGCGACCAATATCTTGCTCGCGAGGCAGAGGAGCGACCGCGAATACGATGACTCGCGAGATGCTCAGGCGCACTTATGGTCACTCGGGACGCGATAGCGGGCGCGAGTTTCACAATGAAACGAAACTTAAACATACGAGACGCGGTAATTCCGCGATAACGTTGAGAACGGCGCGGCACGACAAGATGGCCGCAAGCGGGGTCGATATCGGAATCGAACACACCGCTTAGCTTGAACAGAGGAATGCTCCTCGGAGTCTCCGCAGGTTTATCGCAACGATCGAAAGAGATGCACTCGCGAAAAACCGGGGTAATTATGCATAAAAGGGGCATCCTCTCCGATTTGCTTGATATTTTAGTATGTTGTTGGGGATGTCTTCCCGAGTCATTTCATATATATATATAAGGGTCGGACTCAAATAGCTTCGGAGATACAAGCTGAGAAAGGAGGTATTTATGCATAAAAGCGACTCCTTCTTCGATTTGGTTTATTTTTTAATATGTTGTTGGGGATGTTTTCCCGAGTTATTTCATATGTATATATAAGGGCCAGACTTAAATAGTTTCGGAAATACAGGCTGAGAAAGGATAAAAATAATAAATACAAAAATAAACGTTTAATAATAATTTATTCAACACTATTATTAGGAATCTGAAGGATTTCAACCAAGTATGTGCTTTGTATGTGCTTCAACTTACAAAGCACATACTTGTAAAGCGCGTCACTAACCTATATGTTAGTGGCGCTCTTTATAAGTATGTGCTTTGTATGTGCTTCAACTTAGAAAGCACATATTTGTTAAAGCAGAGAACAGTTGGTATATGAAAAGTACATATTTATATGTACGATGAATAGTTGGTATATAAATACCCATCCCTGCATGCGGAGAAGTGCGGCAGTCCCTGTGTAGTACAGCCTGTTTGTTTATGTTTTCAAAGTGACTCTATTGGTTTGTTTACGCTCGGATTACCGTATTCTTTGATGCAATGGCTGAAATCTTTCAGATTCTTAATGATAGTGTTGAATAAATCATCATTAAACGTTTATTTTTGTATTTATTATTTTTATCCTTTCTCAGCCTGTATCTCCGAAGCTATTTAAGTCCGACCCTTATATATATATATGAAATAACTCGGGAAGACATCCCCAACAACATATTAAAAAATCAAGCAAATCGGAGAGGATGCCCCTTTTATGCATAATTACCAAAACCGGGTTTGAATCGTGTGACGGTATCGACGTCAACACGGTTCTTTCTCGAAAGATCACGCTACCGCGAACGGTGTAAACTGCGTGATCCGTCACGATGATTCGCCACTTCGGATTGCTGGCGAAAGGAAAAACTCGCGAAATGAGACGTTTCGCGCGACGACCAATCGAGCGGGTGCGGCTCGCGATGAAACAATACGGACTTCGCGCAATTACTTTCGAGAACACTCCCGAGATGCTAATTGCCACGAACGGCCGGCTCGACTTTCTCCTTACAGAGACCGAACAGAAGAGAGCGCGGATCGATGACGATCGTCCTTCGTCCTGATAGGAGACCCTCGACGGGGATCGTTGAGCTTGCGAAGGACGAATCACATCGATCCACGATGTAACGCGTAGCGCGGTATACGCAAATTAGGAAACTCGTGCGTGCTTTACAATCGCAAGGTCGGAATAATAGGCGTGACATTCGAGTGATTTCGGTCGAGCTCGGGCCGAGCCCGAGGGTTGTTTGTTCTCGCGCCAGGGCCGTTCGCTGTCGCGACAGCGCCCATTATACCGACTTTACCTTATTTCATCCGATCTTAAACATAACTAAAGATATGCATGTCAAACTTTCTTATTACAGTCTCAATAAAATGAAAAATTTTATAAAGGTACATAAAGACACTCTCCCTAATTATTCTCATTGTAACGTGGTATACAAAATAAATTGCATCAATTGTGATGCATCATATGTGGGCCAGACGGCAAGAAAATTGCAGACAAGAATAAATGAGCATCAATCGCACATAAAAGGAATGCTCTCACTCTGTCTTGACTGACCACAGATTGGAGTGCAATCACGATTTCGATTGGGATAAAGTTGAGATTTTGGATAATGAACCATATTATAATAAGCGACTATTTTCCGAAATGGTAAATATCAAAAGACAAACAAAAGGTTTAAATTTGCAAACGGACACGGAAAATTTACCGGACATATATTTATATGTTATTGAAGGTCTCTCTAAATTTCAAATTTACAATGTTTATCGGTTAAGTTTGACATTTCTGCGACACGTTTGTTATTCGTCCTTACATGTAACCTGTCATTCTCTCTTGAAACGTTAATTTTACAAGTACTCTAGTACAAATATGTACTGTTTCTGTGAAAATCTGATCCATTCGAGCTACACATTGTGTCATTGTATATTTAATCTTAATTGTTATGCGTATAGCATTGCCTTTGGCGGATGTTACACCGAATTTACCGCACAGGTATCTCGCTCGTCACATTCCTTAACGGACAAAGGAGTTGATATTGTCATCTATCTCTTTAATCTGAGGATACCTGGAAGTACTTCGGAGAATGCATCTGTGAAGAAATAAGCGTGAGATGCAATGCGTCAACGGTACTCTTAACACATAATGACTGCGTTTTTTAGTATTTTAATTTGAACCACGGTATATTGCGAAGTTACGATGTTTTAATTTTTAATTTTGACTTAAATGTTATCATGTATGCGCTAAAGATGACTCAAAAAAGGAGTTGAAACGTTTGCCTCTAATTTTATTTGATTTTATGTAAACCTTCTGTTTCGGAGGTATGTAGCGAGGATAGAGAAGGTGACAGAATCGACGCAGGTTTAACCTGGTATGAGCATAATTTATTCTTAAGTCTATTTACATTTAGATTCGTTTAGGCTGGCGCCCATGGGCGCCAGAAATTCAAAGAGAGCTAGAACAAGAGCTTCAATCTAGCTGCTTGTTTAGCTGTAAGTTTGCGACCGGGGAGATCTTCGTCCCAGAATCCTTCCTCGTTGTTATTGACGTCCGGACTTCTGATGGTGGGAGTAGGTGGCCTGTCCAGTGGTAGCTCCTTCACGGGGGACGTCACCGGCTCCGTGAGCGCGATTTTATTCCGTTTGCTTTCTTTGTGGCCAGACTTATGATGCCTCTTCTTTTCCTCGTCCGTCTGCGTGTCCACCGTTGTGTACGCCCCTGGCGGGAGAGGCCGTGAGGCACGCGGATCTCCGGCTGTTAGACTAAGCCCGGGAGATCGGGTGAGCCTCCGATGTGAGTCTGAGACCGTGATTGCCCACAGAACCCACGGCGCTGCCTGCACGGCTTGTACTGCTGGTGGAGGCACTGGTGGAGGCGCAGGCTCCCTTCCGTACTTGTTGTGCCGTGGTGGTGAAGGCCTCCTGTGGCGTCGTCCTCGTGGTCGTCTACGCGGTTGGCGAGAGTCTCCTACTCTTCGTTGGGTGGAGTGTCCGTGACCTCTGTCAACCACCTTGCAGGCAGAGGCTGCAGGCTTGGTGGGAGAGGCGGACTCTACTGGTCTCAAAAGTTGGCGAAGATCCAATCTATCTCGACGCTCGCAAGAGCGGAGGGTCGACTTTAATCTTTCCAGCGTGGAAGTTACTCTACACGCGGTATGCAAAATCTCAATCGTAATTACCTGCAACACCCGGTATCCCGAGGGAGGTATTTGTTACGAGAGTTGACTTTCCCCTCATCGGGCCTCGTATATGAAGGCTCCTGTTTGTTTTCTTCTCGCGAGAAAGTCAGCCGCCCCGCGGTGAACAGCGAGGCTCGCGTTCTTGGGGGAGGTATGACGCGCGCGGTACACGCTTTCGGCGCGTCGGTCGGGTTGCCGCCTGCCAAGGCGCAACGTAACGTACGGCCTCGTACACCTTCAATTTTAATAAATTATTGTTGCACACCGTTTACCGCGTGTTGGCTCTTAGTGCCTAATTTACTATTTGTTTTATTTTTAATTATATATACAAAATTAGATATTTGTATGATGCAGACCCCACAACAGAATTATTTATTGGACGAGGCAAAGCACCAAGCTTTTTTTAGAAAAATATTATGAAAAAAGAACTAAATTCCGTGATCCAAAGATTAGAAAAAAGCTTTTATGGGAAAAAATAATAGAATTCGAAAAAAATAATTATATTGTTAATGAAGACATTCTGGACCGCAAGATGCGAAATTTAAAAAAATCGTACAGGAATATTTTAGATAATAACAAAGAAACAAGTACTGGGCGTGGACGTATTAATTGGGAATGTTACGATATCATGGAAGAAATATATAGAGAAGATCATACTGTAGGGGAGACCGGGGTTAACTCGACACCAGGGTAAACTTGACACTAGGCTTTTTGCTAATTTAAATCTATCGTAGAAACTTGCCTTTCCTACTGTAAATGCGTCCTTATGTGCCAGCGTTGTCAACGGAATTTGGTGACATTCTGAGTTATGGTGTAACTTCTAGTGCGACATAAGGGTTTTCGATGGTAAAAAGTAATTTTTCTGATCTCTCGAAAATTTCTACTCTTTCATCGAGCTTTACTTTTACGAATCTACAAGTAAGTGATTTTTATGGGAAATTCAATGCTTTATACGAATCCGATAACTGTTTTTACATATTTTCCAAACTTTTATGTTTTTGGAGTGACAAAAGTGAAAAACGACGTTCGGGGCAAAGTCGACACCACGCCACCGGGACAAAGTCGACACTAATCTATTTTTATAAAGCGTTGTAAATAAGTCATTTGCTTTTGGCTTGCAGCAAAATGATTCGTAGGAAAGATAAAGACCAGCGATAGATAAGGAAATGATGAAAGAAGCTGCACTTGCCGTAAAAAAGGAAAAAATGAAGATCAAACATGCTGCAGAAATATTCGGGGTGTCAAGGCAAACTGTTTGTTATTGCTCATGACAAATTTGAGCGCACGGACGATCGCAAGTTTATTAGCATTATTTGTTTTTCATACATGAGTTCAAAAGAAGATAATTAAAAGTTCAACAATTTTTTTCTCATTACTTCCAATAAATGCTTTACTTTATTCCGAATTTTTGTACTTTCTAGATACACGATAAACGTATTTTCATTTTCAGACAGTAAAAAAATAAGTTTCAGATCAAATTGTATTGATCAGACAAAGTGTCGTTTGCCCCGGCATTTTTCAATTTGAAAAATTGTCTTTGCGTCAGTTTTCCTCTCCTAGGGCAAAACAGAGCGACGTACAGCAAAAGTTCTTTAAAAAATTTTGTACCTAAAGAAACACTCTTTAAATGTGTACATTCAATTTGTTTGAAAATTTTATTTAGTTGTTGAAAATTGCCTTTGAAAAAATCGTGTCGAGTTAGCCCCGGTCTCCCGTATACATAGGTTCAACGCTATCTTCTATATCAATAAATAACAACAGGACAACAAATTTAACAATAACATGGCAATAAATAACAACAGGGCAACAAATAATAACATGGCAATAAATAACAACAGGGCAATAAATAATAACATGGCATAAATGACAACAGGACAATAATTAATAACAGGGCAATAAATAATAACATGGCAATAGGGGACTTCCGGTTGGGCGGTGGGAGCGAGCGGTTAACACGTTGTGAAGGTGGAGATTGTTAGAGGCTGTTTTTGGTGATGGAAGTCGGAGGGATAGTGTGTGACGAAATAAATGGACAAAGGAGGTCAGAAGGAAGGTGTGCATATGGAGGAGGGTCCGGAGGTGCGAGACTTTTGGAGTAAGAGCGAGGTGCGAGAGCTGTAGAGTTGGAGGTTAGATCGGAGCAAGGCTTGACCAGGGGGATGAGACGTGCGAGGATGGTGAGGTGGTAGAGAAAGGGGACCGGAAGCGGCCCGTCGTGGAGATGCAGTGCGGCGCGCGCGTGAGCCGAGAGGGCGTGGAAGGAGTAGAGGGGTCTGCGGCCGGGCGCCGGTGCGTGTGTCGCGGGTCTACTAATGTAGAGATTGCGGCGCGCGCGGCGTGCGGCGGTGCGACTGTAGCGCGGCGGTGAGAAAAGTAAGCGACGAGAATCGTGAGTGACTGGGGCGGCGCTGCATGTGGGTGAGTTAGATTGGTACTGCTGCAGAACGTCGAGGTGAAGGTTTCGGAACGCACAGTCTACACGTGCTTCCGAGACGAGCGATTGCGCGCCGAGGTATCTCACGACATCATCCAGGAGATTAAGAAGAGTTGGAAAAGGGAAGCAGTAATCTCAAGAAAATTGAGGAGGAGAGCACGGTGAAAGGAGTTAGGGCTGAAAGGAAAGAGAGCTGAAGGAAGTGGTGATTGCGCGTGACGAGTTGCAGGCCTGAGTTGAGGTTGGGGCCGGAATCGGAAGTGGAGATGAAGGAGAGAAGAAAAGCGAGCGCGGTAGGAGGTGTGTGGCACGGAGGCTAAAGGAGGAGGCGGCGAGATAAAGGCTCGCGGTGCGTCGAGGGGGGGGGGGGGGAGCAGGAGTGTTGGAGGGAGTCTGAAAAAGGTAAAGGTGGACAAGCGTGTGAGGTTAAAGTGAGGACAAGTGGATATGAAGGGGGTAAGAAAGGAGGCCAGTGGAAGGTAAAGGGGGGAGAGAATGGCGTGGCGAGTTGTACGTACGCTGAGGTTACTGTAGCACGTGGTGGTCTGAAGGAAGGAAATCAGGAGGGGACAGAGAAGATGGAGCAAGGGGGTGGGGAGAGGCATTAGACTGTACTACTCTTGGAGGAGCTGAAAGGGATTAAGGATGGGCTGAAGTTGCTGAAAGGGATCAAGGAGAAGTTGAAGGAGATCAAGGAGTGTATGGTCGTAGGCAGAGGGAAGGTAGGAGAACTCGAAAAGGTGACATCGAGGGTGCGTTCCGCTTAACGCTCGCAACGCCCACGACCGCGACCGCAAAATTTCCTGTTCCACTAACTTGCAAACGTCGCGGACTCAAACTGTAGTGGAACGAAGTGTGGACGACAACAAACATGGATGCCGTTGATGTAGTTAATATATTGCTGGTGCTTCGAAGAAATGTGTCTAAAAGCTCATCAAGTTCCGATGAAGATTGGGAAGTAGCCTTGCGGGAGAGAGAAAAACTGAAACTTCGCCCGCGCATACCAGATTACGCCGACGTCGTTGGCCGTTACATGGATTATGAATTTAAAAGCCATTTTAGGTTAGTATAATAATTTACTAGTGTTGCATTTTATTTGCAATTGCATATATGACTTGCAAATACGAACTATTGATATTGACATAGTTTCTCGTTATTTACAGAATGTCAAGGGCTACATTTGAATTTCTCCTTGAAACCATTCATCAGGATTTAATTAGGAAAGTGAAAGGCTGCCCTGCAATTCCTGCTCACCAACAGTTAATGATAGCTTTTTGGAAAATAGCTACTATGGACTCATACAGGTAATGATCTGGCAGAAGTTCAGGATGATGGAATAAAATTCATTTATGAACTCTCTGTTCATAGTAAGTCCATGTTGAAATATACAATATATTTGATTAACTGTATCATCTTGTTACAGATCAGTCTGTGATCGATTTAATGTGGGGAGAGCTACTGCTCTGAGAGCTGTGCAGAGAGTCACCCATGCTGTGTTTAGAAGGGCTGCAAGATTTATTCAGTGGCCCAGTGGTGATCGCGCTGTCATTGTAATGCGAGGATTTGAAGAAGCTAGTGGGTTTCCAAGAACCATCGGGGCCATCGATGGCACCAACATTTGTATTGATGCTCCAAAAGAGAATCCTGCAGATTACGTTAATCGCAAAGGATTTCATTCCATTCAGTTGCAGGTAGATAACATTTATCCTAATACGTTGACTGCAAACACTGAGAACCATGTTGTAATGCTTTATTTACATCAATATGTACAATGTACATCTATTTGCAGTTGGTTTGTGACCATAGGACTTTAATCGCACATTGCTTCACTGGATATCCTGGTTCTGTCCACGATCCGCAAGTGTTCTGACAATCGGAAGTGGCAACCTTCTTGAACGACGAAGAGAAGTTCCCTGCAGACAGCCATATTTTGGGTGATGCTGCATATAAACTGCATCAACACCTGTTCACTCCCTTCCGAGACAATGGCCATTTAACTGCGAGACGGAACAATTACAACTATATACACTCAGCAGCCAGAGTAGCAGTAAAGAGATGTATTGGTTTATTAAAAGTATGCGAAGTTTATTGCACTGCTTACCAATGTCAAGGGTAGACTTGATGGCAGAATATATTGTAGCATGTTGTGTAATTCACAATATTTGCACAATACGAGGAGATGAAATAGTTGTCGTTATATTACCTTCACCTCCACAAGACAATGTAACAGATAATATTTTGCATCAAGCAAGACAGAATGTTGAGGATCACAAGAGAAATTTGAATATGGATAGTTTGATAACCTAGTACTACTTTTACGTGAGCGTTATTTCTGGAAAAACACTCAAATTATCGTTTCGAATTAAGTGGCGGTATGTTAGTGATGGTGTGAATGATTACACAATAAAGTATGCTTAGCAGAAAGTACTATCATGTTTATTCACGAACCTTGAAACTCATAACAAATTGATATGCCTAAGTAAATATTTATTCTAAGAACATAAAATATACTCATGAAAATAAAATATATTCATATAACATTTAAAAAAATGTTATCTTACATCTGAAATAATAAAGAAACTATTTTATAAAAATAATATCTTACGTTTTAACTCAACTCTGAGACTCATAGCACACAATCAAAACTAAAATACAACTGTACCTAATCTATTTAAGTAGGCCTGCAGTAAATGCTTATACAAAGACAACACATTAACAAAAATAAATACATCTCACAATCTAAATTAAAAATAAAACTTAATGATTGACATATTTATCACAGTCTCGTGATGCAATGAGTGAATGAGTAATAAGAATTGCTAACTGAGTTACTGGTTAGAGTTATTGGTCAGATCTTTGAGAACTTTAAGGAATTTTTCGTCCATGTCCATCCTCTCCTTGTGTCGCTTTGCCTTAGTTTTTTCATACTCTTATTTTTGTTTCAATCTCTTGTTAAGCAGTATGCGTGCACTCAGTTTAGATCCTGATGGCTCTTAAAAAAAGAAAAAAAAAAGCATTTGTAAACCTAATGATACAATCACGGAAATACAAGATAAAAAATGAAAATTAGTTCAAGAGAAATCCATAGACATAGAAGAATGAACTAACCAACTGTACACTCACTGTCAGATCCCACATTGCTCTCTTCATCTTACTTTTTAGACAGGCCTGAGGAAGATGTAAGGGCCACAGGGGAACACCATGCTTTTTTAGAGAAAATGTCGTCCATGATCTGCAAAGAAAGATATGTGCATTAGAAAAATCAAAAAAATGTTGCATGCTCACAAGTCCTCTATCTTCCTATTTTCACACCTCAAAAAATTGCCAAGTCATCCTATCATTGCCTGCTTTATTGTTGTGATCTTTGACTGTTTTGTAAGTCTTCTTCAAACTCCTCAGTTTGGCAGCACACATTAATTTCGTCACATTATGTCCATTACGTTTCAGTATCTTAGAAACATCATCCCACGTTTTCTTTTGAGATTGCTTCCCATCGGTAAATTTTTTCTCATTTAGTTTAAAGGTCTCGTGCAGGAACAGCACACAAGGTGTTGTCCATCTGTAGAGACTTCCTGAAAATTATATTAATACACAATATGTCACTAATTGCTTCATTGAAAGCATCATTATAAAAGACTAAAGCTGCGACTGATCTATAAAAGAATTTTGACATACCTCCATCATCAGGATCAAGGTTGCTGACACTTTCTTTTTCTATTATACTGACAACTTGAGAATTCTCTTGCTGTTCTAATGCCACAGTTGGTGATGGTGACGGATTGTCTGATGTAACTTTCATTGATACCTGCTCCTTAACAGCAGCATTCATCAATGCCGTTGCAAATACCACGTCTGAGAAAAGGGACATTACTGGTGAGTAAGAGCCTGAGCAGATTGGTTGACTCTTATAATTTTAAGACAATGTTTTATGTTCTCGTGCCTCCGATCTCACGATCACACTGAAAATATTTATTTTATCGCCGGGATAGGAGACGGAACGGTAATAAAGTGCAGTCCGGTTACCAACAATTAATATATTTAATTCTTTAATTATTTCCGAACTCACGGACCGTCAGTGCATTGTCGAAATTATTCACTGTACGAGTATTAATACGCGCGCTGAGTTAGGCCGTCTTGGCTCGTTCGCGACAATAGCTCTGTTCCCTTCGGAGTTTAAACGGACAGTGTCAGCTCGGGCTCGCAGGCAATACAAATCGAACATCTGGTCGCTCGCGGATTCACCAATCGCCGATCGACACAGTCTGTTTGTCTCGAGTCCGGCTATTTACCCATATGTACAGTCAGAAAAACTTCCAGGAAACAGAGCCATCGTAGCCCGAATACAACGTTTAGTTTCGAGAATATTCGAGAAGCCTGCTTCTCGAACATTTTATGTTTTTAAATCTTTGTTTTTAACGCACAACACTGTCTTCTGTTTCAAGTCTTACAAACGTTGCCACTTCGTACACACGTTTCAGACTTAAGTTACAAGACAGTATTGTGCGTTAATAAAAATGAAGATTTAAAACATAAAACATTGTCTTAAAATAATAAGTCAATCATTCTGCTCAGGGCGCTCAGGCTCTTGAGGTTATATTGCTTTTGAGAAAATACTCCGTAATTTTACGATATGCAAAAAATATAATATTACTTACCTTTTTTAGCACGAGTGGCATCTTCTATCGACAGGTTTACTTCCACCAGCGTGTCCTTAATAGGGTCGTACAACGTAACTTTTTACAGAAAAACTACAGAGTCATCTCGGTGATGCTGGTTGATGACCCCGAAGAAATTACAAAAAGCGCGCCAAAACGCCGGAACGACCACAATGACCCAAGTACAAACTGCGGGCGGTGGGCTCAGAGCGGTCGCCGTTAATGACGTCAGTTATGACATTTCAAGCGTGACTACAGCAACCGCGGTCGTTATGTGGAACGAGTCAGCGGGCGTTGCGAGCGTTGCGGGCGTTAAGCGGAACGCACCCCGAGTGAAGGAGCGATAAAGAGTAGAGTGGTGGAAGGGGAGATGAGCAGCACAAGGAAGTCGAAGGAAGGAAAGATGGACGAGGAGGTGAAGGAGAGGCGAGAAGGTGGAGGCTGCGTGGAAGGCTTAAGGGGGGTAAAGTCGGGCCTGGAGGAGACAGAGGATGAAGAGAGGGAAGAGGTAGAGAGGGAGGTGATGGCGTGCGGGGCAGTGAAAGGGGTTAGAGAGGTAAAGGGGAGAGCGGGGCGTAGGAGGACAACGGGTGGAAAGGGTGACATGGAGGAGGTGCGCGAAGGGCGCGGGAGGGAAGGGGCTGATGAAAGGGTTAAGGAAGGGCCGAGAGAGAAAGGGGTGCTCGGATTAAAGATTGGGTGGAAAGAGAGTTGAGGAAGGTGATAATAGAAAAAGGGCTGGTGAAAGACCAAGAAAGGGGGGCTGGGGCGAGGGTAAGGAGCGAGGAAAGTGAAGATTGGTGGGAGGGGGGGGGATGAGTGAGAGCGAGAGCTACAATGATGGCGATGGTGGTAGTTGGGGGGACAAAAGGGAGGGGAAATGATTGGCATAGAGTGATAATAAAAGAAGGCAGGAGAGTGGAGAAGGACGGAGAAGAGACAGGAGTTGGTGGACAGGAGAGACACGGGAGAAGTCAAGAGGTAAAGGAGAGAGAAGATAAAGAAATCATAAGGAGTTTGGAAAGAAGAGCTGTGGAAGAAAGAAGAAGGGGAGAGAGAGAGAGAGAGGGGATAGAGAGAGATTTAAGAGAGAGAGAAGAAGAATGCTGGAGAGCAGAAAGAAGAAAAAGGAGATTAGTATGGAGGGGGGTCGATGGCGCAGAGCCGGAGGAGAGAAGAAAAGCGGTGGATGTGATAATTAAGGCTGAATTAGGGAGAAAGGCGGGGGTGAGAGGCGTGGAAGAGAGAACAGGTGAAGAAGAAAGGGTAGTTTCCTGGTGGAGATAGAAGAGAAAGAAGAACTACTGGACAGAAAAAGAGAAATAAAGGCAAGATGGGAGGTAGGGATAGATGAAGATCTTACGTTAGAGAAAAGGAGATTAAGATGGAGGATATAGGACAAGGAGTTGTTGGAGAAAAGAAGAGGCAAGAACGTAAGAACGACGAACAGGAGAATCTGGATTGAGGGTAGGGAGATTAGATGGGATGAAAGGGATGGGAGGTGGAGGGAGGTTTAGAGAGGGAATGTGGGCTACGAGTTAGGGAGAGGGTGGAGAGTGGGAGGAGAGATCGGAGGAGGGGATGGCACGAGAGGATTAGGGGAGAGGAGTGTGAGGGGTTGGGACGAGAAAAGGTAGTTGTAAAGAGGAGTTTTATTATTTTTCTCTGTGCAGATTTGGAGTTAGGAGAGAGTAATGCGATGAGGTCACGGAGGTAGACGAAAGTGACAACTGCAGTGTAAGATGGAGGGAGGCAGAGTGGAGGCACATCCTATCCAAATTTTGGAATTACTAGCATGCACGGATGGGAGAGGACTGTGAGACCAAGCTTTGGTGGAATAGGGGTGGAGGCGTGCAGGGGAGGGAGGGTGATAGGCTGTATAGGTCGCCCATGGTCAGGTCGGGTTTTGTTTATAGGGGAGAAATTGTAAAGGTTTGGGTACGTTCTTGAAAAACGCCTTTGTGTAACCTCTAGGGGTAACAAATAAATCATTACTACTAATAACATGGCAATAAATAACAACAGGGCAATAAATAACAGTTAGCATAGGTATTAAATGATCAACCCAACTGGTAAATTTTATCGATTACAGAACGCTACGTTTCGACTGTAGATTTCGGTCCATTTCAAGCGTACAGAAAAGACTCACAAATATTAATTAGTCTGACATAATGCCCATCCAAAATTTTAGAAGTTGCGTAGTGTTTATGTGCAGTGACGTGACTGACGTGTACGTCAGTTGGTGCGCGAGGCTGCGTTTACATTTATTGTAATGTTAAGCTCCTTACGACGCTCGTAACGCTCGACAGCTATCGTAACCTCATTATAGAGGTTGACTCAACTTGAACTGGGAAGATTGTGACACTTGTCTAGCGTTACAACAGTATAACCTAACCCCTGTCAGCCTTCTCGACGCGCGAAGAAAAGTGTGTTTATAGTTAAATATATTAACATAGATATATTGTTTACGACAGCTTCTTTGCTTACGACCACGATTGCAGCGTTACGATAGATCGTAAACTCATTACGACGATCGTAACGTTCGTCGTGACAGTTATCGTATGAATTATTAAGATGCGTCTACATCTATCGTAACGCTGCGCGATCGTGGTCGTAAGCAAAGAAGCTCTCGTAAACAATACATCTATGTTAATATATCTACAAACACTGCACTTTTCTTTGCACGTCGAGAAGGCTGACATATTAGGCATTACTGTTGTAACGCTAGAACAAGTGTCGTTATCGTCAGAGTTCAAGTTGCAACTTATCGATGAGGTTACGATAACTGTCACGATGATCACAATCAATTATTATCGATCATTGGATAATCGTTGAAAATTACATGGTAAGTTTTTAATAAATTACTTAAAAAGTTAGAATACTTTAGTATTGTATTTTCGTGCTGTTAAAAAAATATTATAATTGTTACCCTCTTTCTTTTTGCAGGAAAGATTTTTATAATATATTAGGTTTATCACGTAGCGCTAGTACACACGCAATTAAGAAGGCTTACAGACGATTAGCAAAGGAACTGCATCAAGATAAGAATGAAAAAGATGATCCAGACGCCTCTCAAAAGTTTCAAGATTTGGGAACAGCGTACGAGGTACGCTGTCAGACGCTGAGAAAAGAGAAATGTACAAGTGTGGAGAGAGGAATGCTCGAAGAAAGACGGCATGATGAACAATAATATGGATCCTTTCGCGACATTTATTTGGCAACATTAATTTTCACTTTGGTGGAGAATCACACCAACAGCAACAAACTCCCAGAGATTCAAACTTTGTGATGGACCTGTATGTTACTTTAGAGGAATTATATAGCGGAAATTTTATTGAGGTAAAATTTTCTCTTGTTATAAACGACACAATGTAACTTCTCTTCTTTTAAACTTTATTTTGCTACTGCAGATTTTAGATTACGAGAAATATGCCAATTGTAAAGTGACAGCAAAAAGGACTAGGAATTGTAATTGTAGGCAGGAATTAGTTACTCGCAATTTAGGAAACGGTACATTCCACATGATGCAACAGTCGGTGTGCTCGGAGTGTCCAAATGAGTGAAATTGGTCAATGAGGAACGTATATTGGAAGTACAAGTTGAACAAGGAATCTGGTAGATAATCAAGAAACTAAATTTACTGCAGAAGGAGAACCACATATTGATAGAGAACTAGGAGATTTGATAATAAAGTGAGTAGATGTAAGAATTTTATATTTATACAAAAAATATAGGATTATTTAAGACTGAGATAATTAAGTCTCAAAATAAATTGGAAAATAAATTTTTGTCATATTTTTATATATACGTTTTATATATACGTATTTATATATCCTTGTGATATATTTATATACATATAATATATGATAATATCGTATTTTTAGGTATATAATTCAGATTAAATATGAAACAAGTCCAAATTCTCCTGCATTGTATTGGCTAAAACCTGATCAAACTTCTGATGGTACACATCCTCATAATAAGATTAATAAACATACGATACATTTGTAGCCAATTTTTTAATTTAAATATATCTATGTATTTTAAGTGGCAATATCTTATATGTGTAATTTATTATAGCGTAACTATATCTATTATTACAAAAAAAGGATATTATTCCTTCCCCCTGTTGAAAAATCCGAGAGAATAATCAGAAATGAATACATAAGTTGTAGAACATGTTCTAATAATCTAATGTTATATGAAACATGTCGGACAAAATAAATTATTTTGCCCATTTTCCGGCATAACGTTTGCAGACCTAAGTTAGATTGTATGTACAGAGAAATATATTATTAAAAAAACTCCAATAAAAATTCAACAAAATTTAAGAAATCGGATAGACGATCTTTCGGCTTCAGACTGGCTTTTAGATTTTTCTCATAGTATTATTTTAGCGTATATTTAAGATTGTTTTAACTCAAAAATTGAAGAAATGAAAAGATCTATTCGGTTTCTAAAAGTTAACTCTTGTATTTATTTATCTAATGTTTAATATATTGTATATACATATGTAGGATTTGAATAGATACTTTTAATAATTCAGCGAATTAAATTGTCACTAAAAATTACAGTCGATTTCCTCTGTTTCGAATCTATCCTCAGAATCGAATCTATTTTAAGATTTTTTCCCTCGATCTTTTTATTCCAATAGCATACGCTCAGAAAATACCATTACACGCTTTTTTATTTAAATACAAGTAGCGGAAGGGTAAGGCAAACAGAGAATTCTAGTCTAGGAAAAAATAAGTTAATTTGGAATAGGAATTCCTAGAATGGAGGGTATCAATTGTATATTATTCCAAAAGTGACGAAACAAGACACAATTTTATTGACATAATGCAATACATTTTTAAAGTGATGAGTTTAAAAATTTGTTTATTAATTGTAAAAAATCATAGTTTGGTGTCCTCCGCGTTTGTTACCGCGTCCGCCACCGCGATTTTTGTTTCGGCCACTCTTTTGCCAACGTCGTGCTGGAACGAATTAAACAAATATCGTTTATATTTACAATATTATCAAAACAACACATATTTATACATAACAATTATGTGGCACAATAATTGTTATGTATAAATATGTGTTATTAAACACGCGAGGGGAATGTAACGCTTGATTCGTAGGTTATATATATAATAATAACATTATACATAAAAATATTTTATTTTTTACTTACGTATATTTTTCGACGTCTCCCGTGCGGACCCCCCCCCCCCCGGCGCCTGTGACAATGGCGGTCCCGGCGCCTGCGACGATGGCTGTACCGGCACTCCCGGCGGCGCCTGCGACGATGGCTCTGTCGACTGAGTCGGCTCTGATGGCCGAGTTGATGTTACAGCGGCTAACTGCCGCTTTAGCATTTCAACCTCGGCCATCAGAGCATTTACTTTTTCCGTTGCTTCCTCTTGCGGCTGCATGATTCTGAAAAACATTTGTTATATTACTTACATTTCATATATTTACATTTGTTGTATTATTTTGTAGTATTATGATGCAAATGTACTTACGTATCTCCTTCGGGGTCCTGCATGTAAGATAGGGCCGGCCAGGCCGCAGGTTATTTCCTCGTAGCAACAAATACGTCTTAAAGCGTTGTAATAGCGCGGAACGATGTTACCGCTTAGGTACCTCTACGTGAACACAGTGGTGAACGGAACTAACGGAACCGCGCGGCGACGATGCGACGAATAGCGGACAAATGTGCGTAAACTCTCTAGTATCCTTTTTCGGTGTAGATGAGCGCGCTATCTGTAGGGACAATAGTTGCACCTACTGCACCTACTTATCTATGCTCATCTACACCGAAAAAGGAACTCGTTCTAGAGACTTTACGCACACTTTGTCCGCTATCGTCGCATCGTCGCTGCGCGCGGTTCCGTTCACCACTGTGGTGGCGGACGCGGAGGCGGACGCGGTGTCGGACGCCCTATGTTCATCTTTTATAATTAATGTATTTTTAAAATAAAAATAAACCTTTGTGATTTCAGATTTAAAATCTATATATTATATGCCTACACTTAAAAAAATGGATATCGAGAAATAAGACTAAAAGCGTATCGTTTGTCATATAATCTCTTATAAATGCAAGTTTGTATCTGTTGAAATACAAATTTCATATCTGTAATGTTCAATAATTGAGTGATATAAAAGCAATTTGAATTAAACTCTGATTATATTTATATATATATATATATTATATATATATATAACTGTAACTGAAACACTTACTAGTTAATATACATATACACATACATACTGATAATATAATATATTTGCTGTTTTGTGGAATAAATTTTATATTTTTGCATTTCACAATCAAATTCTCACACCATTCTTTTGCAAACAATTATGACAATTTTTGTGTTATGTCATTGTTGCAGCAAATGAGCGAAATATATATATTGTCTCACTTGTCTTATTTGCCGTTCTAGCCGATGGGCAAAGCAACACGCCGCGTACGGACTTATGCGTTTTTACGTTTTTGCCTGATCGGTGATATATATATATATATATATATATATGATTAGCTCCCCGCTTTAGGCGCTCGCTATGGTAGGGTAATGCTCACGCAGTTTTTTTGAGAGTGGGATCAGGTCTATTGTGTCAGATTGCGTCAAGCGGTGACTTAATGTTATGGCGGATACTCGATATTTTTTTGAGCTTATCTTCCGTAAGCAGTGGGGCTGTTGTGACTTAAGAAAAAATAATTTTTATTGCTTATCTTTGCAGGTGTTTCCTGTTGGGACTTAAGAATTAAACTTTGTAACATAATATATCCTTTGAAGCGTTATACCGACACCCGACAAATAAATTTTAAGACGCAGTAGCGACGATGATTTCACTCATGGAAGGTTCTAGAATCTTCGAGAGCCTTCTAGAAGCGTCTTCATATAAAGCATATATAGTAAGGTTTATAGAATACGCTTATACGTTAGTACACGTGTCCTTACATATGGCCCATGCTATAATAAATGGCCGGTACTCGTGCACTTATAATACGGAATTATAATTGTACGCTTATACTATAGGTAAGAATAATTTTTTACAAGCCATATATAGGCGTACTATACGAGGGGGTATTAGACAGTGTCGCAGAATACGGGGGATTTTATTTAACATATATTTTATTATAATTCAAAAACTAAGAGCGGTATAAGAACGGGGTTAATGTCAGTACCCTCAGGGGTAGTCAAGGGGTTGATTAAGAGAGGGTAGTTTTTTAATATATATGTTGTCACGGTTTTTTCGGCCGGATCAAAGGAACGCCAAGGAAAGTCGGGTGATGGGCCTCTCGGGATAATCCCTTGCGCGAATATGGCAATTCTCTAAACAATTCGTTGGGCGCCAGACGCGAGGCCCTCGTGTCCACTAATCGTTCACCAATCGTAACGCGAGATCGCGAGAATCGTAGCCTGTCGCGCGAGGGGCCAGCCGGATCGACCTAACGGCAGAGGGGCGGGGTAGAGACAGGGCAGCGCGGCGTCGTTGCACAAACACAAAAGAATTCCACGAAAATCGCCAATCGTTTGATGAATAATAAGTCCCGCCCGGGAAAAAATGATTAGATATAATCACATATAATTATATAAAATCGGCTTTAGATATAATTAGATATAAAAAATGGGCCGATATAATTGTATATAATTATATATAACTACATATAATTATATATAACCACATATAATTATATATAACTACATATAATTATATATAACCATATATAATTATATATAACCACATATAATTATATAACCATATATAATTATATATAATAAAATTAGGCTTTTTGGGTTTTATTTACTAAAAGTGTGCCACTTTATTATAAGAGTAAAGAGTAGACTTCACAATATAACTAATACAAAAGTTATGCCGTGATTTATATCACTTGGCGCGAGACTCTGTCGTGTCTCTTGACACCGTTCTTATACAATTGTTGGTCAAATTTTAAATACGAGAAACAGATCTCAACGGATGCCATCTATCGGATAATCCGAAATTAAAAATGTAATATGTGTTCATATACGATTATATATAATCATGTATAATCTACGAAGATATAAATGCTTCTTATGTTGTATATAATACTATATCTAGTTATATGTAGGGTACACTACTCACATATCATTATATCTGGCTTTACATACATTTACATACAATTAGATATGGTGCTATATTTGGTTGTATATGGGACCAGATTATTCACATTAATATATCTGGCTATATATGAGTGTATATATAGTTTTATATAATACTATATCTAGTTATATGTAGGGTACACTACTCATATCTCATTATATCTGGTTTTACATAAATTTATATACAATTAAATATAGTGCTATATCTTGTTGTATATAGGACCAGATTATTCACATTAATATATTTGGCTATATATGACTGTATATATAGTTTTATATAATACTATATCTAGTTATATGTAGGATACACTACTCACATATCATTATATCTGGTTTCACATACATTTATATACAATTAGATATAATGCTATATCTGGTTGTATGTGGGACCACTGATTGCACATGTGACCATGTATAATTAGATATGACCCTATATAAAAACATATATAATTATATATAATTATATATATACCAGATATAATTATATATGATTATATCTAATCATTTTTTCTCGGGCGTTTATTTAAAGAGAAGTAAATCAGCAGGGTATTAAATTTTTGGAATAGTGTGTAATTAACAATTTTGATTAATCCGGTTGAACAATAATTGCGTGGGATGGAATATTACAAACGGTCGGAAATTATTATTGTGAACGGTCTTCCCGGTACAGAAATATCGGCCAGGCAATGACAACAAAATTTAGTGAACGTCGGTTGTTATCGTTCGCGAGCGAGGGCTGGCCGGGGAAAACACCGTCAATGAAAGATTAAGCAGAGCAATAGATGATTCGTACAGGGTTAGAAAAGATCGCGGTAAATATGCTTATTAGGTCAACCTCACCGAGAGCCTTGACCTTGACATATGTTGTCAAGGTCACCCTCATAAGTGACCTTCAGAAGGTTTTAGCTGGCGGTCATTGTTTATTAAAAAGTTATAAACAAAAAAAATTTGGTGGGGAAAATTATTTAAAGCGGTAAATTGTTGGTATATTAAAAGGAAAGTTATTTAAAGCAGAGAATAGAGAAGTATGTGCTTCAACTTACAAAGCACATACTTGTAAAGCGCGTCACTAACCTATAGGTTTTGTCAATAACCAACTATTATCTGCTTTAACAAAGTTTTAACATGCTTTTGCATGATTAAAGCAGAGAATACTTGTATTTACACTTTCTAATACAGAGCTGGGATTTAGTTGCACATTTCGGGCCGATTCCCGAGGCGACGCTTCCTATTCCCCCACTGCCGCTCGAGGCTCGGCGGCCAAGCCGCCGACAGCGCGCTTGACATTGTTTCTCAGGAGCGTTACGCGTGCTATACGTAGGATTGAACTACGATACATTTCCCCCGAACAATATTAAGTAGCTAGTTAGAACAGTCTTTTTTCAATAATTAATAATTGAAAATCTTTATATCATTATTATTATTAATATTCTATATATATATATATTGTTGCTATTGAATTACATATTTAAATAAAACCTGTAATAATTATATAATATTTTATTTGGAACTCTTAGTTTGTGCGCTATACTTATAACAAAATTACATATTAGGCCATTTAGTTTCGCAATATATATAGAATACAATTGATTAAGAAATCGGTAAGCGTGGTGTGTGTAGAAATATGTACTATATATAATTAATATACAAATTATAATTAGGACAATAGTTTCATATTATAGTACATATAGTACATATTTCTACACACAGCACGCTTACCGATTTCTTAATCAATTGTATTCTATATATATTGCAAAAATAAATGGCCTAATATGTAATTTTGTTATAAGTATAGCGCACAAACTAGTTCCAAATAAAATATTATATAATTATCACAGGTTTTATTTAAATATGTAATTCAATAGCAACAATATATATATAGAATATTAATAATAATAATGATATAAAGATTTTAAATTAATAATTATTGAAAAAAAACTGTTCTAACTAGTTACTTAATATTGTTCGGGGGGAATGTATCGTAGTTCAATCCTACGTATAGCACGCGTGACGATCCTGAGAAACAATGTCAAGCGCGCTGTCGGCGGCTCGGCCGCCGAGCCTCGAGCAGCAGTGGGGGAATAGGAGGCGTCGCCTCGGGAATCGGCCCGAAATGTGCAACTAAATCCCAGCTCTGTTCTAATACATAAAATTGTGTATATACTTTTCAATATACCAACAATTCTCTGCTTTTAATAACTTTCCTTTTAATATACCAACAATTCACTGCTTTAAATAATTTTCCCCACCAAATTTCTTTTGTTTATAACTTTTTAATAAACAATGACCGCCAGCTAAAACCTTCTGAAGGTCACTCAGGAGGGTGACCTTGACAACATATGTCAAGGTCAAAGTCGTTTATGCCTTTCAATACTCAAAATAACTGCTGTATTTTCAATTTTCTTTTTGTTAATAACTTTTTAACGAACAATGACCGCCGGCTAAAACCTTCTGAAGGTCACTCAGGAGGGTGACCTTGACAACATATGTCAAGGTCAAGGTTATCGGTGAGGTTTGACCTAATATGCATATTTACCAAAATCGCTAGTAAATAATACGCGGTATAGAAAACGTAAACTCGAGCGTTATTCAAAACGGAGAAATCGACAATATAATATTAAGATATATAATCCGACAAACAGGCTTGTCACGAGAACAACACTTAAATCTAATCAATTAGAGAAACAGACTTATCGCGAAGACAAAACGAGAATCTAAGGGCGGAATTCAAAGACGTTTCTTGAAACCTGTCTTAAGCACAATCTTAGCCAAGATTGACTTAAGACCCAAGATTGTCTTAAGATCGTCCTACATGCACAGATGGGTCTTGAAAACTCAAGTTTGAGCTTAAGACCGCCTTAACAAAGTTCATGCTTGAGCTCTCAGCTTCGGAAATGGTCGGGATTCTTACCAGCTTAACCAATAATATTGAAGGTCTACAAGTATATAGATAATGCTGCAGTGGAACTTTTCTTTTCTCTTTACAATGCAAGGTTATGTATAAAAGCAGAAAGTGAAATATTAATGAAAATTGGGAATATTCTGATCGGAAAGCTGAATAATTTCGTAATACCTGCCTGCCCTGGAGTTATAATATATATAGGTAAAGTTAATCGTAATAATATATCTAATTGAGTAAAAGTAGAATTCCAATAAATATCATGTAACAGTAACAATTGCATCAATTTTTTTATTTCCAACTTAACATTCTCAACAATGCATAAA
Organism: Harpagoxenus sublaevis; assembly: GCA_030770355.1. Lineage (NCBI taxonomy): Eukaryota > Metazoa > Arthropoda > Insecta > Hymenoptera > Formicidae > Harpagoxenus > Harpagoxenus sublaevis. The sequence goes on along the minus strand of JASTWR010000957.1, from coordinate 16,408 downwards.
TATAACACGTTATACATAACATGACATTGTTGAGTGAAAAATTATTACATTGATATAATGTTACTTTTACTCGATGTTTATGTAAATTTATGAACAAAAAAAACACATAACCTTATCTATTTGTGTGAAAATTCTTTATATTCATATTATTTTGTTGTTTTTATTTAAAAAATATAATTTTTTTAGAATGACAACGCCTATTAGAAGTGTATATTCCGATTCGGAAAAGCAGGTCTTCTTGGAGATATTGAAAAAGTATAAACTTGTTGTTGAAGCAAAAGGTACAAATTCCTCCACGCTGAAAGAGAATAGAGAAATTAGAGGCTTGGTCGATTATTACAGAAGAATATAACTACTCTTCTTTGATTAGTATATACTAAGGTATTAAATTTATTTTATATATTTTATTTTATTTTTATATTACAACTAGTGAATTTTTTGTAATAGGTAATGTTTTACATTACAGAGGGACGTACAACAATTGAAAAAGTACTGTAAATAGATTAATTGCATCTTGTACATATCGTTTTTCACGTATTGTGCCAATATTATCGTTTTCTTCATCCGAAGAGGAGATTCAGAATATCAAATAAATTAATATCAAATAAATTAATATCAAATGCGCCCAATATGTTCAATCCCATGATGCCTTTATCTAAAGTATATAATAATAAATAATTAGTAGTATCTTGTGTGTATATATATATGTATATATATATATATAAATTAGACCTAAACGTTATATAACTGACAACTTTTCGAGTAATTTTCAGGTCTTTTAAGCACTTTTATATATATTATTAACAAAAAATGTCAAAAATTTGTTATAAATTAATTCTACATATCACCTGTCAAATGCAATACAAATCCGTAATATGTCACAACAACAGTTTTTAGGTTTGTTTCCTATCGCTGACTGCATTAGTTCAAAAATTGTACATAAATAAACCGTGAGAATTTCGTATGTGCGCAACCAATGCAGCAATAGAAAATAAACTTTTCGTTTCAAAATCGTCTTAAGTCAACAATTTACTGGACTTGACTAAGATTGGCTTAAGATACGGCTTAAGCAATAACTGTGCATCTAATAATGTCAAGTCGCACTTAAGATTTGATTATGAAACGATATTTGCTTATCTAAGCATGGTCTCAAGTTCCAGCTTTTAATTCGATCTTAAGCAATGTCTATGAAACAATCGTGATCTTGAGAACGAGCTTAAGTCCGTCTTGAAACTCAAGAAACATCTATGAATTCCGCCCTAAACAGCCGATACGCAGGCTTATCGCGGAAACAAAACGCAGATATAATCGACTCGACAAGCAGACTTTTCGCAGAAACAAAACTTAAATCTAACTTATTACTAACATCGCCGAAACGTTACATATTATCGCGAGAAGGACTTCCGGTTGGGCGTGATGAGTGAACGGTTGCTCCGAGGAAAGCGGAAGGATTTTGGAGGAAAAAAGGAGTAGGAAGTGAAGGAGGATGAGAAAAAAGGAGGAGCAGATGGAGAAGAGAAAGACGGTGCAGTGAGCATGGAGGCGAGGTCAGGAAAGGAGGAAGTAAGGAGTAACATATGAAGTCAGAGGAAGATAAAAGAGAGGTTAGGATGGAACCCAGACGGGGGAGAGTAGGGAAGAGAGAGGAGAGGAACGGAACAACGGCATGACAAGAAGACGGAGTGCAATATAATAAGAGAAAAGTCAAGCAAATGGAGATGGAGAAATAAGAGCGGAGATTGAGGTAAAAAAAAAGAAAGGCAAGACAGATAATAGAGAATACGCGTAAAGCGGAAGCAGAAAGGAGGGAATAAGGATTTGAGAAGATCTTGCGAAAGGCAGAGAGAGGAAGAGTGGAGGAGAAGGGAAGAAAGGGAGGCGGAAGAAAGAGAGGGAAAGAGCACTCACGGGCAAGAAGCAAATCGTTTGGTGGCGGTGGAGGTAGGCTAACCTCAGCATGAAGACCGGAGAAAAGCATCAGTCAGTGTAGAAAGAGATAGGTGGTAAGGCAGTGACCGGCAGTACCGACGGTGGCGTAGTGTCCTCGGGAAACGATGAAGATAGAGGGAGCGAGGTAAACAGAGAGAAGCTACGTTGCAGCGGTGACTGCTGGTCGGAGAGACGGTGTTAGGTGCATGGCTGATGTGCGGCGATGAGAGTGAGAAAAGAGGCGCGTGCGAGGAAAAAAAGGTTAGGTAGAGGCATAGGAAGAAATTAGCCGGCAAACGAGAAAGCGGAATCCCGTGAGTGAAAGGAAGGAAAGGACAGAATAAGAAGCAGCGAAGAAGCAAGGATAAGGATGGGTGCAGGCGAGGCAGGATAAGGGGAAGGAAAAGATGTCGGGGGAGATGAGGAAGATAAGGCAGGAAATGCAGGAACGGAAACAGGAGTAAGGAAAATGAAGGCGTGCGTAACTAGTGCGTAATAAGAGCAGTACAGGAGCGGAGAAGAGAAGGGAATGAAAGAAGGAAAAAGAGGAGTATAATATAAAGAAAGGTAGTCTATTGCGGAAGATGGAAAGCAGAGAGGAGGTAGTGAAAAGAAAAAGAGAGAAGAAGGAAAGAGAGAGAAAGATGAGAGAAGAAAAAGAAGAAAGAGAGAGAGGTGAGAAGAGAAAAAGGAGCTTAATATGGAGAAGGGTTATAGGTGAAGGGCCGAAAGAAAGAAGGGAGGACATAGAGAGGATTATGGAGTGGACAGTAGGAAGTCCCGATAAGGAGCGTAAAGGAGGTAACAGGTAAAGGAAAGAGAACAGAGGTATTTGTAGAGCTCGAGGAGGAAGAGGATAAAGAAGAAATGGTGAAAAAGAATGAAGAGATATGGAGGCACAGGAAGATGAAGAAAGTAGATTAGAGACTATAAAGAAGGAGAGAGGGCTTAGGGTGACTTCCTTTTGTGATGTCTTGTTTTGTTCGGTTTGTTTTGTTTTGTCCGGTTTTGTTTTCTGATGCAGGGAGCTAGGAACGGAGAGGGAAAAGGACAGGGAGCAGAAGAGCGGCAGGATAGAAAGAGGAAATGGAACTAGGGAATTGAAGTCAGCAAGAAAGGTTGAACCAGGGGAATGAGAGAAGAGGGAAGTCAGAGGAGAGGGCCGGAGGGAATAAGGAGGAGTAAGGGGCGGGATGGGTACCAGGTTGTGTAAGGTCGCCCAATGGCCAGGCTAGGTGGGAATAATATACTTGTAAAGGTTTTGGGACCGTTTCCTTAAAAAACGCCTTGTAAAACCGAAAGGTACACAATAAACTTTGAATTTGAATTTGAAATTATTATCGCGAGAAGGGAATCGACAGGTTTTACTCGCTACAATCGACGGACGGCGCCCCGCTGGGCGCACTGGAATTCGCTCGCAAACAACAAAAAAAAGATACGGCGACGTGAAAGTCTTCGGTCGGCCGCTCGCACGAACGCATGTACGCCAACGCGATACGGAAGCTACTCGCGACACCCCTCTCGCAATTAACGACACGATAAATGACTCGAATTACACGACAAATAACAATCGCAGCTCGCAGATCACGAATAACGGCGTTCCGATGGTCTCTACGCGGTACGCGGGCTGGTACCCCGCAGGACCACTCTCCGGCGGTATGCGGTAAGGGAGCGCCCGTGCGACTCCCCGAGAACACTTGACAACGCTCGTTAAGACGCGACATCTCACTGCACTCCACGAAATGCGAAACTCTACTTTTCGATGGGGTGTCGCGATACCCGCGGCCGCCGCCCGATCTCGCGCCCCCGCGGTCGCGATCCCCAGGAGGCCGAATCACGCGATAGATATCGCGAAAAGAGCCTGCGGCGCACAGTTCCGTCGTCGCGAGGCCCCTCGCGTCCACCACCGACCGTCGTCATCAAAGGCGAGTGCTCGCGGAACCCGGTCGCGAAGCGAATTTACGCAAGACTCTGCCGTCACTAATTACGCCGTTTCCGGCAATATTTCCGCCGCGTCCGGCGTACGTCGCGTCCGACGATTTACACTAACGCCAACTTTTACCCAACGAAACACGCGCTCGCGAAACGCGATATCTCGATAAGGTGACGGTCGGGTCGAGACGAACGCGACACTCGCGGCTTTCCCGTGGCCGCTCGCACGCTAATCAACAGCAAGGGCAACCTCACCGGATCCGCTGACCCCTCGTTGACACCGTCGGGTCCTCGTCACCGGGCGCCGGGTAGATCCGCTTCCTTGCGGCACTCAATAGAAAACCTCGATAATTGCGCGGAACTTTATTGCGCGACGCGACTACACGCTTCGGCGGACGACCCAGAAGAGAGCGAGCGATCCGCTCGCCGGAAAATCGGGAGCGGGCCCCTCCATGGGGTCGCGCTGTAGTCAGGCCCGGCGTCACGACCAATCGGGGTCGACGTACGGCGGATCACGCGCGCGTGGTCGCCGATTTTCGGCGGGGCCCTTCAAACTTGTCCGGTGCTCTTGTGCTTGGCGGATTCCGTCGCCCGGCTGTCGGTTCTCTCGGGCGGGGCTCCCTTCGATGGCCGGTTTCCTCGCGGTCCGGGGGAAGCTGGCCAGGCGCCCCCGGCCCTTTCAGAGGTCCGGGGTCGTGGCGGAAAGCCCTCCGGTAATCTCGTGGTGCCACGCGTGTCCGCCCCGCGCCCCGTGGTCGGATCGTCCGCTCATCGCGTGATGTCCGCGTGCCGCCTCCGCCGTCGCCGCCTGTCCCGCTCCAGCCGCTGGTTTCCGTGTCCTTTGCTGAGGCGCGGTGCCTCGGTGATGTGCCAGAGTTCATATAAACAAGATATAAATAAATAATACGCCCTTTTTGGGATCTCGAGAGGCCCCCTGGAGATTTCGCGGTTGCCCTCCTGGCTCGTCCGCGGGCGCAAACCCGCGCCCTGTGACGGCGGCGGGGCGCTGCCACGTACGGCGAACCGTCACGTCACAATATATATATCTCAAAAACGGACAAAGATAGAGAGCTATAATCTCTTTTAAACAATTTGTTATACTTCAATTAGCTGTTATACAAATCTAGTAATTTTTCTTAGTAAATTTTGAGTTTGGCAATTTTTGCTTTTATCGGTTTAAATAAGCTTGTAGAAGGTATTAATAATGCTCTTGCTCGTATTTTGCTTTTAGAATTGTTTACGGACTCGTCTTAAGATCTAACGGAAAGTGACCCTAATTAAATAGCGGTTTTTATTGTTCTAACGGAAATAATGATATATGTTTTAGGCACTGACCGCGTTCTAGTCTGGTGTCCGTCGGTGGACAATTGGCGATTCGCGAGACACACAAGGAGGGGTGGTACGCGCCCCTGCCGCGATCACGCATTTGAATCTATCCGGTATTGTCTTGATATAAAGTCCGCTGAGCACTGTCCGTTGTCCGTCGTCCGGAGGATGAGAATATTGTCCCTAGGCCGTCACTGAATTAGTTGCGAGGTGCACAGTCTGAGATATGCCGAGATATCACTTTTTATTCGCTCGTTACTATTCACCGTCACGAGAGAGACACGTCCGTCTGGCACAGAGAACAGAGCCAAGATGGCCGGGGCGAACTCGTCAGTACCGAGATGGGCGTCCGATCTTCCGCGATGATCGATGTCTCGACTAGTCGAGAGTCGCCGGTCGGGCCGGTCTCTGATTGGTCGGCTCGAGGCAATCGCCGCGCGTGAATTGCAATGATATTTTCCGAACAATACATTTGCTATCTTTTAAGTGTTATTTTATCCAAAATCATTATTTTATCGTTGATCAGAACTATAAATCGTTATTTTATAATTTTTCTTTTCTTATATTTATAGGTGTAGATAGTAGTTTGCGGTATAAATGCGTTAATATTCAGGCTCTATAGAAAAGCAATTAACATGAATATAAGCTTGATTTAAAATATCGAGCGTTCCTTTCTATAGTACTTTCATAAAATTAGACAAATTTGTTTATGGACAAGTTAATGTGTTCTAATATTGTGTGCGTCTTCTTATAATAATTCTTTTCATGACTGCTTACAAGGAGGGCGCGACGGCCGGGAAACGGATTTGAATGAAACTTATTCCTGTAGTAACCCTTGACTAACAGTGAAACATAGTAAAGCGCTAGCGCGCAACTCTCAACCGTTTTCGAGAAAAAATTTTTTGAAAATCTTGCGACGCAAGTCTACCGGTTTGCTAGCGGTGAGATTCGACGAAGTGGCGTAGCCGCGCAGCTAAGGCGCGCGGCTGCTACGCCGCCGGCCCGGGTTCGATTCCCGTTGCTTTTGCAGATCTTTTTTTTTCATTTTTTAAAATTTGCATTAATAATAAAAACGTTGAATTAAAACAAAATAAATAAATTGAATAATTTTAACAAAAAATAAACGAAAATGCTTAACAAAAAAATTTTAATACACAGTCATTAATAGTAATTATTTCTCGCTGCTTCAAACGTATATTTATAAACAAAGGACAATGATTAATTTTAACAAAAGTTGGAGCACTTTTGAAACGAGATGAGAATTTTTTGTCAGTCTTATTTTGAATAAAGAACGTATCTTTCTTTCTTGAACGCTACGTTCATACTTGAATGATATATCTTTGTTTTAAATGTTTTTACGATAATTATCATGCAGGACATTGTGAACAATATCCGCAGGGCATCGAAAGTGAGAATGAATAATTGTAAGTCATTAAAAGCCTTGTACAACAAAAAAATGTATTTCTATATAATATCAGTATACATATATATATGTATATTTCTTTATATTCTTGTTCATTGATTAAACAGTATAAAAAATAGTTCATTATGTTTTATTATTTCAAAAGTGCTCCAACTTTTGTTAAAATTAATTATTGTCCTTTGTTTATAAATATACGTTTGAAGCAGCGAGAAATAATTACTATCAATGACTGTGTATTAAAATTTTTTTGGTAAGCATTTTCGTTTATTTTTTGTTAAAATTATTCAATTTATTTTTTTTGTTTTAATTTAACGTTTTTATTATTAATGCAAATTTAAAAAAATGAAAAAAAAAAGATCTGCAAAAGCAACGGGAATCGAACCCGGGCCGGCGGCGTAGCAGCCGCGCGCCTTAGCTGCGCGGCTACGCCACTTCGTCGAATCTCACCGCTAGCGAACCGGTAGACGCGTCGCAAGATTTTCAAAAAATTTTTTCTCGAAAACGGTTGAGAGTTGCGCGCTAGCGCTTTACTATGTTTCACTGTTAGTCAAGGGTTACTACAGGAATAAGTTTCATTCAAATCCGTTTCCCGGCCGTCGCGCCCTCCCCTTGTTAGTAAAACATTAAATGGCGGTTGTGAAACTAAGTATGGCTCTCTATAGAGAGGAAACTCGTATAATAAAGTTTAGTTCTAACGGAAATACAAGTACGCTCATTGCGTTTGATTTGTTCCAACGGAAATTTCTGAATATTATTATAAATAAATGCTTTTCTCGTAATCCTTGATTCATTGCCAAGTTGCATAACTATTTCCATCAATTTATTCTTAATTCTAAATTATTTTTATAAATTTTATGTAAGGTTGTAACCGGGCACGGGAAGCTACGCGTGATACGACTCATTCATTTAATCTTCCGAAAATCTTGAAAATTCGTGAAACACGGTCGCCACTCGATTTTACCCGTTAAACCGAGAAAGGTAAGTATACTACTAACCGTATCTGTCGACTAATTCCCCTTTTTCTTTGTTTCAGGTGTTCCGGACTGCTGCTGGCCGCTTGGCGTATCGTCTCACATGGATGGACCTCCTTCGTAGAAGCCGCTTACTACCAACGATGCTCAGGACCACTGGATCGTCACGGATGTCTCACCATCAGGATCGTCGCAGAATCGCAGGTAAGTATCGTATACCGTATACGTATAACGTAATTAATGTGCATTTACTCGCACTTAATTTTTTTTTCAGGAACGGTGATCTCGCATGTATCTACCGCTTGGAAGGTGACTCAGGACAGGTCACAGGATATACTGGATATCGCAGAATGATTTCATACACTGAGGATATCACTTTTGTATAACAATGTATTTATTCAATAAATTCAGAATAAATAGTCATTCAGTTCGATCAACGATGATTTACACAGTCACTCGTGGTGTCTCACCGTTATCGTATATCACAGTTCGCGTGTCGCGTGTAAAATTGACAATTTTGGAATAATGACGTAATTTCGTCCGCAACATGGGTGTCACCGGTTGTTGTGAGAATATCACGTATTCCCCCGCGTGATTGTCCTTTGTTTCGTACACGGATGTGAATGTTCGCACTATTCGCATAAGTCGCACGCACTTATCGACGATACGTGATATATCCGGATATCGCTCCGTACGCGGGTCTCCCCGGTTGTATCGAGAACCTTCGTAACGCGTCAGAATGGGTTGCTTGTACGAGATCTCCCGGCGGACTGACCTTCGATATGCGTATGTATCGCACTATCTTCACTTCTCGCAGAATATGTAATATTCGCGTTATACCGGATATCGCTCCGTACGCGGGTCTCCCCGGTTGTTACGAGAACTTCGTTTCGTGTCAAAAGATGCTGTCTCTACGAGCTCTCCCGGCGGACTAACCATGAGCGCTCGCTCGCTACGTCGCACATCCCCATCCTACGCAGTACCCCCACTCTTGTTTGTCTCGAGTGATGATGACGTCATATCGCCTGATCGTTGCTACGCAGGAAATCGATAAGTCCGACAAACACGTCGGAATTTCGCACGACTGTCTCTTTCATATCTTCGCTAATGCTGGAAACCATCTTCGAATATATTTATTCGAAGATTCACATATGACATATAACATGATTTATGCATGAATTTACAGGTACAACGTAATTTCGCTATTTAAGGATGTAGAACGGTCGCTCTTTGGTATAGATGATTCTTATTACCTAATATCACGGGAAATGACGTGTTTTCCCGGTGATGACGCTCAAACCGGAAGTTAGCCTTCGAACGATGCGGCTTCAACGGGAACGCTATATTAGCGCTATTTAAGATCTACCAGGAACGTTCGAAGTCTTTATTTGTCAAAATACATCTTGAACAATGATCTAGCCACTCGAATGTCGGATTCGAGCGGGACCTTGACAGGTGCTCTCGCTAGGGCCTCGTGATCACCCCTATATAGGTGTTTTCCTCGTGGATGATCCCCAGGTCGACTTCCTTGTTCAGGGTTCGGAGGACGACGGGAGTCGGTCCGTTGGGTTCCCAGGGACTCAATTAGTCGATCCCCGTTGTTTGTTCCTGAAGAAGATGTCTGTACCGGAAGTTGGCTATGTCCCGGTCGGATCAGGGTGAAACTCGGTATATATGCTATTTGGGACCCTAATAGGCCATCGCCGTTGGCCGTTTGTCCGCACGACGTCTGAACAAGAATCCAGCTATTGGCCGATCGAAATTTTAATTGACCCTTATCAACGTCCTAATTGACGTCCAAAGAACGCGTTGGTATCGTTGATCTCATCGGATCTTGTCGACAAAGCGTTTTCTCCGTCCAAGCGTCGCACTTGGTCGGAAGCGCGATCAGGATATACGCTGACACTTGTTTAACGCTGAATCACGGGTTTTTCCCCTTTTTGTACGCGTTTCCGCGCGGTTTTCGCATGTAAATAAGCGAAACTCGAAACAAAAGAATGATTAAATGGGGAGAAACCAAAAATTTAAACTAATATAATAATATACTCGATGTCGGACGTGGTAGCCGGCACCGGATTATTCTACTTTATGCCACGCTTGGCGCGTCGGTCTCTATATGAGATCATATGTGGACGCTCGTGATAACGATGCGCCTCTCTACACGCAACTTAACTCTATTGCCTTATTATCTAAACGATACGAATAGCGCGCATCTTTATCTATATATATATATATATAGGTATGTATATATAAACGAGAGAAAAGAAAACTAAATATATCTGGGTATTATACCTTTACGCGACAAAAGAAAATAATAAACAATAGTGCAACGCGAACAACATTGAACGCGAGGAAATGTAGGCTGGACAGCTCGGAGACTCACTCCGCCTCACCTTCTTCCGGCCTCGTCTCTGGCGGCACCGCTGCAGCCTCATCCGGCTGCAAGGTTATGTATGTCTTATCACACGAACGTTATTTATATTGATATTAATATTAATATTGAGCTTTACGAAAGCGCGAATAACATTTAAAAATATTTAAGCACAATTATATAATATTTAAACTAGATTATATATTAGAGCTTAAAGTAAAAAATAAATTTTGGCTTTGGAACGTCACATATGCTATGGTAACACTCAGTCCAGAGATGAAAGTTGTCCGGTTCTCTTTGCTTTTCGTAAAATGTCAAGAACACGCAGAGCGCTCGGTTTAGCAAATTCTCATATCTGGCTTGCGCCTTGCGCTATCGGAAGCAAATTTCGTCGCGTGCGCAATTGACCGTGACTAAGAGACATTGCAAATAACCCTGCTCTATCTGGGAGTAGTATCTTGCGCGTTCATGTAGTACTAACTTGGATGCGTCTTTGAGAAATAGCAATTATGGTGGGTTCCGGATCGTTATACGGCTCTTCGTCACTTTCGTTGACAGTTCGTAAGAAACTGTTTAGGAAACGCGTCTTTCGCGTGGGCGGTGGTCGCTTCTCTGCACCCCGCGAAGAGGAACGCGAACGAGCCTTCCGCGTATCCCCACTATTCGACGAAACTGAATCTCGACGGGATCAAGTTTCCCGTGACTGAGACAGATCTCGGGTTCGAGCGACTCAACGACGTATCCGTCAACGTCTTCAGCGAAAGAGAGGAAGGGCGGAAAGGCAACATGATCGTTCCTCTGCGGCTCACCGACGACAAGGACAGACACGCCAATATGCTGTATCTGCCGGATTCGCGCAACCGCTCGAACGTTGGCCATTTCGCGTGCATAAGGAATCTGTCGCGACTGGTAGGACGCCAGCTGAACAGGGTCCAGAGGAGGATGCACGTATGCGATCGGTAGGTATCGCGCAAAAATCGCGCGAAGGAGGAACGCGGGGTATTCACGCAAGCGCTTTTTTTTTACAGATGTCTGCACTACTTTTACACGAGCGCGAAACTGACCGCTCACAGCATTGACTGCGGAAGGATGAACGATTGCGCCATCGTTCTCCCGAGCGACGACAAGTGGTTCTTTTTTCGCAACCATAACAAAAAGGAGCGACTGCATTTCGCGCTGTACGCCGATCTCGAGTGCGTGCTGGAAAAGGAAGGAGAGATAGACGCGGCTAACGTTAACAGCTTCGCCTATCAGCGTCACAGAGTCTTCAGCGTGGGATACTATCTACGCTCCGCGCACGAAGAGATCCCGTCCGCGTACAGATTTCATCGCGGCGAGGACTGTCTGTCGTGGTTTGTCAGCGAGCTCAACGATATCGCGCGTCGCGAGAAGACGTTTTCTCCTTACCAACGTGACCATGGCGGAATTAACTCCGGAAGAGTTACGTGATTTTTGGAGCGCGCCGCGTTGCCACATATGCGAGAGACCGTTTGGACCGGAGGATCAGCGCGCGCGCGATCACAGTCATCTTACCGGGCGTTACAGAGGTCCCGCGCATCCGCGCTGCAACTTGAATTACTCAGATTCGCATGTCATTCCCGTGTTTTTTCACAATCTGTCGGGTTACGACGCTCACTTCATCATCAGGGATCTGGCCAACGGCTTCGAGGGTAGAATAGATTTGCTGCCGATCACCAAGGAGACGTACATATCGTTTACGAAGAACGTGAAGGACGCGTCGGGTGAAGGATGGAGAAACTGCGCGAAGCTGCGATTCGTGGAATCGTTCAAATTTTTCAGCGAGAGTCTCGAGAGACTAGCGTCGTATCTCGACAAGAGCGATATGCGAATTGCGCGGTCGGAGTTTTCGGAGCTCAGCGCAGAGGATTTCGACCTGCTCACGCGCAAAGGCGTGTTTCCGTACGAGTACGTCGACAGTCTCGACAAGCTGCTGGAAACGGAATTACCGCCGCGAAAGGCCTTTTACAGTTCATTGACCGGCGAGACCGCAACTGATAGCGATTACGAGCGCGCGGGCAACGTCTGGTGGCGTTTTCACGTCTAGCATCTCGGCGAGTACAGCGATCTGAAGACGGGTGCTTCTTCTGGCGTACGTCTTTGAAAATTTTCGCGACACCTGCGTCGAGAGTTACGGATTGGATCCGGCGCATTATTACACTCTACCGGGATACGCGTGGAACGCTATGTTGAGATACACGGGCGTGCGATTGGAACTGCTGACCGAATATCGATATGGCGTTGTTCGTGGAGCGTGGCGTGCGCGGCGGTCTCAGCCAATGTTCGAACAGGTACGCGCGGGCCAACAAACAGGTACATGCCGTCGCACGACTCGTCGCGACCGTCGACGTATCTCATGTACAATGGGGAGCAGAAATGAGTTCCGAGCTCGGTGCAGAGCGGTGTAGATGAGCGCGCTATCTCTAGGTGGGTTACCGACCTACTTACAGCCACGGTCGATAAAAGGTTCAAATGCAGAACCGCGAACGCCTAAAAATGGTCAGTCGCGCGTATTGCTCGCGCGTGCATTTGATGAAAAGAAACATTTTTAATAAAATTTTTATACACACAATTAATATTATTACATAAATATAACAATCACAGGTGATTATGTTGTAATTATAATCACAGTCAGTCACGCTGTATTGCTCGCGCGTGCATTTGATTAAAAAAAACATTTTTAATACAATTAATATTTATTACATACAATATAACAATCATAGGTGATTATGTAATTATAATTATATTATGCATCTGTAACTATATTATTCCACCGACTAAGTATGTGTTTACCGGAATAATATAATTACAGATAATATGATAATTATAATTACAACATAATTCCCTATAATTATTCTATTGTATATGTAATGCATATGAATTACATATGTATACGTATGTAATACACATATATAATACATATATATATAAAAAATTGTTTTGCAATATTTTATGATTTTTACGATGTCGCATTATTTTCAGTATCTTATTTATAAGTAAATGAAATATTAAAATTAAATTAAGTAAATTAAGGATTAATCGGATACGAAATCTATTTTGTAATATTTCATGAATTTATAGATTCTTCTAATTTCAACATTAAGTTTATAATGCGATTTTCATCCATTTTTGCTGTTTACAAAATGTAATTATCTATTTCCTAAAATTGAAATATCTTCTTATAAGAAGAAAATATTTTTATATGCAAGCGATGGTATCTCGTGTTTATGGTAATGGATTTATTTTCTGCGAAAGAGGAAGCCATTTTTTATGTGCTATGGAAATTGTGAAGATCGAAATATATAAAGTCTGCAATATTATCACGTTACTGTTAGCCAATATTTTCACAAATATTATATTATTTTTATTATCTTTTTTATATACTAAATAAACGATTAATCGCGGATGGAAAGATATTTGTAACATAATATGTTGCCGAGATGTTCCGAAATGCCGAGGATGTTCCTTGTCTTAATGTTTGGTGGTTCTGAAAAGAACCGATTTGGTGGTTCTAAAAAGAACCGATTGGATGTTGCTGAGATGTTCCTCGTCTTAATATTTGGTGGTTCTGAAAAGAACCGATTGTTTTGCTTGGCCCTGGAGCGAATTTTAATAATTCGTCCAGTAACCATTTCTCTCGATCACCTGATGCAGTCGTCGATCGATGGACTGACGAAGATTGGTGAAGAACTCAGGTTCGTCCCGAAGCGCTTCCCATGCATTCCTCGCATGCTCAAACAGAGCTTGTCTGGTTCTCTCATGACCAGGATCCCACGTATTCACAATTTTAGCCCAAACATTTTCTATTAAATTGAGATCCGGAGATTTAGCTGGCCAATTAAAACCACAATCTCTGGATGTTGTGCGAACCATCTTCGTACAATGTGGGCACTGTGAACGGCAGAATTGTCCTGAACTAATCGAATTATCGGTACATCTTTCTGCTGGGAATATATTTCGGACGCTGGGAAGCATAACGTTTTCCAAAATATCAATGTATTCCACAGCATTCATATGTGCCGACGTTTCAATTAATTCACCTGGACCATATGAACTTATCCACCCCCCATTGCACAAGTGATGCGCCCACTTCGCTCTTGAGGAATAACATACCTCGGATCAAACCTACGATCATCGGGTCTCCAAACACGAAGACGTCGATCAACTGCAGAGCAAAGACTTTTTCGTCTGTCCAAATAGTGACATCCCATTCTTCCGGAGATGTCATTAACTCTTGCAACGCAAAAGCAACGCGATCTTCGCGATGTCTTTCCGTAAGCGCGATTTTTCGTGTAGCACGACGACAGTGAACATGAGCTTCATGTAAACGTCGTCGTGCTGTCCATCGAGAAATCGGTAACTGCAATTCGTTAATGGCATTTGATACCGGAGAAAAGATGTAAATCTACCTGGTTGACCAAAGCATTATTTTCTTCCACAGTTGTTTTTTTCGTGGTCTGCGATTATGCTTACGATGATCACGCAGAGCTTCTTCACCACCTTCTTGCCATGCATCAATCCATTTTATTACCGTCCTCTCGGAACATGGAATTATGGTGCAAATCTCTTCGAGATTTACACCTCCTTCCCACAAACCGATTATACGGCCACGCTGAATTTCGCTCAACATTACTGCACCAAGTCGCGAGACAAAATGCTGACTGAGGCAACTATGCACACACAGCTTTTGTTTAACGTCATTTGACAAAAGACGATCGCCACGTATGAGCGTCTTATATTTGTTGACTCGACCCGATTCGGTCAGATCAAAAGTTCGGTTTGAAACTCGATGACTCTAAACTATCATAACAGAAAGCGTTCCTTAACATCGATCAAAGATTCTTAGCATTATCGTGGCAGATTTTAATATTTCATTATTATTTTTTCCGATCTTTTAATCTGACCCGAGTCGGGTCGAGTCAACAAATCGAAATTCGAAAACGCTATATGTTAGTGCACGATAGATCATATTATCGAAAGAAATGGCTATTGGACGGATTATACAATTCGCTCCAAGGAAGCAAAACAATCGGTTCTTTTCAGAACCACCAAATATTAAAACAAGGAACATCTCGAAACATCTCGGCAACATATTATGTTACAAATATCTTTCCATCCGCGATTAATCGTTTATTTAGTATATAAAAAAGATAATAAAAATAATATAATATTTGTGAAAATATTGGCTAACAGTAACGTGATAATATTGCAGACTTTATATATTTCGATCTTCACAATTTCCATAGCACATAAAAAATGGCTTCCTCTTTCGCAGAAAATAAATCCAATTACCATAAACACGAGATACCATCGCTTGCATATAAAATATTTTTCTTCTTATAAGAAGATATTTCAATTTTAGGAAATAGATAATTACATTTTGTAAACAGCAAAAATGGATGAAAATCGCATTATAAACTTAATGTTGAAATTAGAAGAATCTATAAATTCATGAAATATTACAAAATAGATTTCGTATCCGATTAATCCTTAATTTACCTTAATTTAATTTTAATATTTCATTTACTTATAAATAAGATACTGAAAATAATGCGACATCGTAAAAATCATAAAATATTGCAAAACAATTTTTTATATATATATGTATTATATGTGTATTACATACGTATACATATGTAATTCATATGCATTACATATACAATAGAATAATTATAGGGAATTATGTTGTAATTATAATTATCATATTATCTGTAATTATATTATTCCGGTAAACACATACTTAGTCGGTGGAATAATATAGTTACAGATGCATAATATAATTATAATTACATAATCACCTATGATTGTTATATTGTATGTAATAAATATTAATTGTATTAAAAATTTTTTTTTAATCAAATGCACGCGCGAGCAATACACGTGACTGACTGTGATTATAATTACAACTATCACACCTGTGATTGTTATATTTTATGTAATAAATATTAATTGTGTGTATAAAATTTTATTAAAATGTTTCTTTTCATCAAATGCACGCGCGAGCAATACGCGCGACTGACCATTTTACGCGTTCGCGGTTCTGCATTTGAACCTTTTATCGACCGTGGCTGTAAGTAGGTCGGTAACCCCACCTAGAGATAGCGCGCTCATCTACAACCGCTCTGCACCGAGCTCGGAACTCATTTCTGCTCCCCATTGTACTTCGAACGTGAACAATCTGTACGGCTGGGCGATGCGCGAGCCGTTTGCCCGTACGCGTAGTTTTCAACGTCGACGCCCCGGAGAGCTTCGGTAACGTCCGTGACGTCAGACTCCGCTATCGGCTACATCCTGGAGGTCGATTTTGCGTATCCGCGAGTGCTCCACGACGACTCTCACACGGACCTTCCATTCTGGCCCGACGCGCGTAAAGCCTCCCCGAAAACGGTGCGATAAAGCTCCTCGCCACGCTGCTTGACAAGTCGCGTTAACGTGTTG
>JASTWR010000956.1:0-67355 GCA_030770355.1 Harpagoxenus sublaevis | reverse complement strand
AAATTATAAAATCCGTTATTTTCAAGGGGTTGTTTCAACCCTTAAACGTCGAGATAAAGCCCCCCAAAAAAATAGGAGTAATATTTTTTGATGCTCTACAACATATCCAAAGTCCATCCAAATCGGGTAGGGACACTTCCGACCGTATCCCGTTGTTAGTTATTTACTTTTACAAAAAGGTAAAAAAAAGACGCCAAGCACGCGTGGTGTACCCTGAAAAAATCGAAGTAGTTATCTTTGTACCTCGAAAAAATCCAAGTATAATATCTTTACCTTGAAAAAATTGAAGCAATATATTTATTACAAAAAAAAAGAAATAATCTTTAAATCGCGCCAATTAAATATATATTATATCGACAAGTAACTATTGTTTTTTTAAAAAATGTGTTCCCATTAAAGTGAAAAAATTAATATAAAATGTGAAAAATTGTAGTGAAAAAAACTTGGCGCTGCTAAACATAATAATATATATTAATAAAACAATTTCTATAAATGGAAAAAGTACTTTAAATTAATGTGTGAAAGTCTCTACATTCACATTGTAATTATTAATTTAATATTTTAAATTAGTTATTTATTGCTTTCAAATATTTTAAAATTTTGCAGCGCCAAGTTTTTTTCACTACAATTTTTCACATTTTATATTAATTTTTCACTTTAATGGGGACACATTTTTTTAAAAGAACAATAGTTACTTGTCGATATAATATATATTTAATTGGCGCGATTTAAAGATATCATTTCTTTTTTTTTGTAATAAATATATTGCTTCAATTTTTTCAAGGTAAAGATATTATACTTGGATTTTTTCGAGGTACAAAGATAACTACTTCGATTTTTTCAGGGTACACCACGCGTGCTTGGCGTCTTTTTTTTACCTTTTGTAAAGGTAATTTTGTACGGATATCACCCCTTTTTGTTACAGATACATCAAATGCCATAATGTCTATCGACATTGACATTTATGTCTGATAAAATCAATGTAAATATTTTTTGTATTATAACTTACAAGAATTATATCTGAGTTTGATATCCTTAAATGTGCAGTGTAGTTTGTATAAATTTATAAATCATTAAAAAAATTAAGACATAAAATATGAATATATTAGGCAAAGTCAAGTTTGTCGAGAGCATATTATGCAGTGTTTGCTTTAAATAAATTTTGTCGAAAGAAAAACAGATTTGATACAGAATTTGGCATGTACCTACAATGCTATTGGCAGAATGTCATAGTAGATAACATATGTATAGTAAAGTTTGTTAACAAAATAAGGCAATTAATAATTTATAATACAAACTACAATGCACATTTAATTAAGAATGTCACTGTCAGATATAATTTTTGTGTTATAATACAAAAAATATTTAGATTCAATTTTACACATATATTTGATAGTCATTATTAGAGAAAAAGAGAGAGAGGGGGGGGGGAGAGAGAGAGAGAGAGAGAGAGAGAGAGAGAGAGAGAGAGAGAGAGGGAGGGAGAGGGGAACGCGAGCGGGGAACGCGAGCGGGGAACGCGAGCGGGGAACGCGAGCGGGGAACGCGAGCGGGGAACGCGAGCGGGGAACGCGAGCGGGGAACGCGAGCGGGGAACGCGAGCGGGGAACGCGAGCGGGGAACGCGAGCGGGGAACGCGAGCGGGGAACGCGAGCGGGGAACGCGAGCGGGGAACGCGAGCGGGGAACGCGAGCGGGGAACGCGAGCGGGGAACGCGAGCGGGGAACGCGAGCGGGGAACGCGAGCGGGGAACGCGAGCGGGGAACGCGAGCGGGGAACGCGAGCGGGGAACGCGAGCGGAACGCGAGCAGCGAACGCGAGCGGGGGACGCGAGCGTGACCGCGAGAAAGAGCAATACGTACGATAGATATAACCTCGCCATCCTCGCTCAGGGTGTATCCCAGGAACCAGCCATCCACAAGGCGCGAACTCTGTCACTCTAGGGGTGCATTCGGGGAGACGCTATTAACGCTATAAATGCAAACGCTATAAACTACGTTCGGGGAGCCAATAGCGCGATAGCGATAGCAAGCTACCCGAACGCAGCTTTAGAATAAAATTGCAATATGGCCGATGATGCGAGTTGTGCGATTGCCAAGTGTGAATAACAAACGAGTTTTTTATTTTAACTTTATTTATTGAGTTTTATGCCATTATTTTACCTACAACTTTTATTTGATCATAATTACACAGCAAATAGAATACTATCTACATAACTTGTATCATCAATTATTTACCATTCTTTGCACTCGCAGCATCTTCTAGAGACAATTTCATAGAATAATTTATTCCATTTTCTTCATTAAACAAATTAATTTCAACGTCACTTGGTTCTTGATCCATTGTTGGAATTGACATTGGTTACGTTTCGTTATCTGCAGTATTCTGAAAGCAGCCCCTATACGCAATCAAGTGTTCGAGGAGAGAATAAGCGCCAATAGCATTTCGTGCCTCACCTCGAAAATAATAGCGAAAATAGCGCGAGTGATGACGTCACGCTGCCTTTAGAGTGACGTCATCATCGTATATCATAGCGCCACAAAGCGTCTCCTCGAACGGTTTTGGACGATAATTGTGCTAATAGCGTGCTCCCCGAATGCACCCTAGCACTCATGTACTCCGTTCGGAGTGTTCGGACGCGACGACGCGGACGGAATATTTCTCGACGACGCGACGCGGACGTCTAAAGCAGCCCATAACATGTACGAGTTTGATTCGCGAGCCGGACTCAAACGTTTTTCACCACACACACTCCCGAATAGTCCCGAAATTTGGCTCGTCGGACGCCGAGCCCGTCTCGTAACATCTCACCCACGAACGAGTAGAAACCCAGCCGAGCCGGACTCGCGACGTGTATGGGCAGCTTTATGGTTATGTTATGTTTACATGTGTCACATCACATGTGATCGAACTAACTGACAGCGCGCTGAACCGGTTGATGACTGCACTAACTGCACTGAGCGCAGTACGCACACGTAACATCGAAACTGGCGACACTAGCTCGCCAGTGTCGAAATAGTGAAAGTTACATTTCTCTTTGATCTCTGATTGGTTGATTGAGAGAGGCGTTAGTACAAGTACAAGTATCTTAAAAAAAATTTCACATTTCGACTTTGTCGTCATATATCTCTCCGCTCGTAGGGCACGTAGCGGAAAATGTTATAGGAGATACCCCCCCAATTCAAACCCCAACCTATCGATCAAGCCTACTTAGAACTTGATCCGTTCACTCGTTATATGAGATCTCAACATCTCGAGTACTCGCAACCCGTCGCGTCGCGTTAAGAGTCAGGGTGACAGTACATGAAGCGCGGAAGCGCGGAAACGCGGAAACGCGGAAGACAACATTTACTAGATTTCCGCGTTCCGTTCCGTCTGTTTTGAATGCCTTGTATTACATGGAGCATATTTTGAGCGGAAAAGCGGAACGAAGAATTATAAAATATTAATTTTTGACGGTATTTATTGATTAAAATGCTTGTGTTCAATAGATAAGTTGAAAAGATAAGCATATTAATAAAAATTGCAATGAATTAAGTGAACACAATTTTAAGAAATGAATACAAATGTCTATTTGTCACTATACTGTTCCGCTTTTCCGCGCAAATTGTGCTCCATGTAATACAAGGAGAAACAAACTCGCGGAACGAACGCGTCAAAAATCCGTTGTCAACGCGGATACAGTATACTCCATCAAATTTCGGAGCTGATTGAAAAAGAAAGCTTTTACATACTTCAATTACTTATTATTATATAAAAGTGCCAGTATAATATTATGTATCCAAACATCATGTTGATGATTATTATGAAGTATCTTATGCAAGCAAGGGATGAACCGACAAGATATGCAGAGATAACTATATGAGATAACTGTCATCATAAACTTGTTTTCTGTTACACAAATATCTTTTATTTATTACATCAGTCGACCGAGTCGACGTCTCGACGTACATACACGCGATAATAGCGGATTCCGCTTTTCCGTTCAAACGTGCGGGACTCAATTCGCGGAAACGCGGAATCTAGTTACTATTCTGTTCCGCGTTTCCGCGCTTCCGCGCTTCATGTACAGTCGCGGTCATTAATGCCTTCCACCTGAAGTCAGTCGCGTTCGGGGGCAGATAGTAGCTGAACGCGTCGCCCCTAGCGCTATTCGTGCTTCATGACTGTTGGGTCGGTAACGTCGTGGAGAACGGGCAAAGACCGTGTCGTGGAGAAAGAGAGAGCTGTCAGTTTGACAGCTGTGTGTCAGCGGAAGAGAGGTTAAGAACCGAGGGATCGTCTAAAAGTATAAGGAGAGTATAAGAAATACAAGGACATGTTAATTACTTGAATAGTATATAATTATTATACGACAAATTTATATTTATATATATATAATTTCAGATATCGTAGCTGAGGCATTAACAAATATTATTGGCCGTATCGAGCCTTCCAGAGAATCGGAGTCGAATACGATAATAGGAAAAGAAGAAGAAGAAGAAAACCAGCTAAGACAGAGAAATGAAGAAAACAACGATGACTGTGAGAAAGGTAGAGATGATGGTCAATGGAGGAGGAGATGCAGTAAGATGATTTAATTTATATTATATAAGAAATTATTACATTATTAGTAATTTCAAAATACGATTGCAGAACACCAGTGGGAAATATCAACGTCATACGATCCGCACTACGCTTGTCATGCGGCATACTCACCACGGACTCTGATCAGTCTGATCCATCGTCACCATGTGTCCTCGCGGTAATCTCCGTTGCTCTTTCGTCGATAATTCATCGTTCACCACCTACACGAGGAATTTGGGATACACCAAAGTCATGGGAGGCAAATAAATTGCAGAGAAATAGGTAGTGAAAATATGTTTCGTTTCCGCGATAAAATCTCACTCTCTAATGAATTAGCATGCATAAACGGAAGTAGTATTGTGTGTGTAGAACATAACTTAATCTTATTAACTTTTGTTTAGAAAATGTTTATAAGTTTTTTGATTGATTTGATATTATAATTGTTAAAAAAGTTTACAAACTAATAATCCTGAAATAGCAAAGTGATTATAATTGTTATCGTTCACGTTGGATAAATATGTGGGCTTTTAATAGAATTACAATTTCTTACGGAGCATCGTCGAGCAAATGGTTCATCACATCTTCGAGGAGAATCCTGAATGGACAGTTGCAAAGAGATCGGCATGGATGACAGTCTCTAGGTCTTCGGTTTCAGCAGGGTTATTCAAGTCTTCGACTTAAATCAATTTAAAAAGAGTTGCGCCAAGATATCGGAAGGTTTTAATTGCGTTCTCACGAATTATGTTTCCCCACACAGCACAGTTTTTAAATCCGAAATTGCTTTCTCTCTGTTTGCATCGTGCATCGCGCATCGTGTTTCGCGAGCAAATCTCTTCTCAAAATAATGTTAAATAAATTGTTAAAATATTGTAAAATACTACTGTTAAATAAATTATGACAAAAGAAAAAATCTTATAATGCGTGTTTATTTTCTTAGAAAACTTCCCATGTTACGTAAACTATTTAGTAAAAAAACAGTACAGACTAAAAAATTGTATGGCCGGTATTCATAGTCGGATCTTATATTTAAGATCATCTTAATTGACGTCCTAAGATGCTAATGATCCAATCACGGAGCCGTATCAGCATCTAAGACATTACTTAAGATGGTCTTAAATATAAGAACCGACTATGAATACCGACCTATGTATTATTGTTCTTATTTTTGTTTTTATGGTTGGTAAATAAACTTTGTGTTTTATAAAAATGGAGATTTTGTCCTACAATTGATAGAATAAATTACTGCCAAGAACGGATAACATATTTAATATCGAATAAATAAGCCCTTACAGTCCGAACTTAGATCTTAGCAGTTAATTATTATATCCGTATGTATAAACATATTTTTTCTCCCCAAAACCCTAGAATACTTATTTAAATGTTAATTTAATTTATAAGAAATCTGTTTGGTTAATTTATTATTTGCACTGTAGAATGATATTAAATATGTTATCCGTTCTTGGCAGTAATTTATTCTATCAATTGTAGGACAAAATCTCCATTTTTATAAAACACAAAGTTTATTCACCAACCATAAAAACAAAAATAAGAACAATAATACATATAATTTTTTTTTAGTCTGTACTGTTTTTTTACTAAATAGTTTACGTAACATGGAAAGTTTTCTAAGAAAATAAACACGCTTTTTAAGATTTTTTCTTTTGTCATAATTTATTTAACAGTAGTATTTTACAATATTTTAACAATTTATTTTGAGAAGAGATTTGCTCGCGAAACACGATGCGCAATGCACGATGCAAACAGAGAGAAAGCAATTTCGGATTTAGAAACTGTGCTGTGTGGGGAAACATAATTTGCGAGAACGCAATTAAAACCTTCCGATATCTTGGCGCAACTCTTTTTAAATTGATTTAAGCCGAAGACTTGAATAACCCTGCTGAAACCAAAGACCTAGAAACTGTCAATCCATGCCGATCTCTTTGCAACTGTCCATTCAGGATTCTCCTCGAAGATGTGATGAACCATTTGCTCGACGATGCTCTGTAAGAAATTATAATTTTATTAAAAGCCCACATATTTATCCAACGTGAACGATAACAATTATAATCACTTGCTATTTCAGGATTATTAGTTTGTAAACTTTTTTAACAATTATAATATCAAATCAATCAAAAAACTTATAAACATTTTCTAAACAAAAGTTAATAAGATTAAGTTATGTTTTACACACACAATACTACTTCAGTTTATGCATGCTAATTCATTAGAGAGTGAGATTTTATCGCGGAAACAAAACATATTTTCACTACCTATTTCTCTGCAATTTATTTGCCTACCATGACTTTGGTGTATCCCAAATTCCTCGTGTAGGTGGTGAACGATGAATTATCGACGAAAGAGCAACGGAGATTACCGCGAGAACCCATGGATGGATCAGACTGATCAGAGTCCGTGGTGAGTATGCCGCATGACAAGCGTAGCGCGGATCGTATGACGTTGATATTTCCCACTGGTGTTCTGCAATCGTATTTTGAAATTACTAATAATGTAATAATTTCTTATATAATATAAATTAAATCATCTTACTGCATCTCCTCCTCCATTGACCATCATCTCTACCTTTCTCACAGTCATCGTTGTTTTCTTCATTTCTCTGTCTTAGCTGGTTTTCTTCTTCTTCTTCTTTTCCTATTATCGTATTCGACTCCGATTCTCTGGAAGGCTCGATACGGCCAATAATATTTGTTAATGCCTCAGCTACGATATCTGAAATTATATATATATAAATATAAATTTGTCGTATAATAATTATATACTATTCAAGTAATTAACATGTCCTTGTATTTCTTATACTCTCCTTATACTTTTAGACGATCCCTCGGTTCTTAACCTCTCTTCCGCTGACACACAGCTGTCAAACTGACAGCTCTCTCTTTCTCCACGACACGGTCTTTGCCCGTTCTCCACGACGTTACCGACCCAACAGTCATGAAGCACGAATAGCGCTAGGGGCGACGCGTTCAGCTACTATCTGCCCCCGAACGCGACTGACTTCAGGTGGAAGGCATTAATGACCGCGACTGTACTGTCACCCTCACGGTCGGTCTCGCTCCGCGCGTACTTGGCGCGAGACACTACCGTGTCTCTTGATCTTCATTTCTTATTCCGTTTTCTATTTAATTTATTCTTTATTATTTAGGATTTATTTTGTATTATAGTATTTATTTGATAAGTTCGTTAATTATAATCTTTTCTGATTTTGTATTTTTATAATTATTTATTTATTTACATCTCTTATTCCGTTTTCTATCTTATTTATTCTTGATTATTTAAGATTCATTTTAGATCATTTTTTGGATATTTATTTATCTTTCATTTTATAACAGAGTATTTATTTTATTTGTCCGTTTGCTGTTTATTATTTCAAAATATTTATTGCATGATATTGTACTAGTGTGCTTGATTATTTATGGTTTAATTATACTTTTCCTTGCAGCTGAATGGTTTAATATTAATATTATTTGCCGCGAATTATATGCCTTATTTGTTTCGTGCCTTCGAATTCGTTATTTTGATCTGCGTGTTTTCGTTCGGCCTGTTTGCCTATTAGTTTTTGCTTGTTTTCCAGTTGCGGGTTGTTTTTCCCTTGTGTTATTCTTGACCATATGTATTCCCAGTGAAAACAGCCCAGTCAAAGTGACGGCAATATGACATCAAAATTGTCGTTTGTCGTCGTTGCGTCAAGGGAATAGTTCAATATGACGAAAAATTGACACCAAGTAGATTTGACGTTGTGCGCGATAAAACATTATAGGGAATGGTGGAAATGAATTTTTAGATGATATAATTGAGTGATATGTCGGAAAAACTTGATCAATCTATTTGTAGTCATTTTGATGTCAACGTGACATCAAAATGACTACATTATGATGAGACAATTTGATCTACTCAGTTATTTTCTCAAAAGGAATCTCCGGCGTTGTTTTGTAGTGTGTATTACGTTTTATATATATTTCGAACGTTTGGAGCTTCCGTGATCGCGTTTATTGTGGTGTCATTGAAGACCTCATGCAGTGTGCAACTATGTTGAATTCGAATTTACGCGCGCGGCGAGGTGTGATGAAGGTGAGGTTACCAAACACCGCGTCGCTTCTTGTCGCGCATGGTCGCGCAGCAAGTGATATTTCCGTGTCTTGTGTGCAGGAGCCATTGAGACGTAAAGTTTGTGCAATAAACTGATAGCTGATCAGCAATATATCGAATAGAAGATATGGATAGGAGACCAGTAAGTATGAATTGTCTGCAATATTCATACTTTTTTCATATTTATTTGGTAGCATATTATAATTGAGGTTAAGGTAGGTTAACCTCAATTACAATATGCTACTTAACCGGTATTCTCCACGTGGTAAGTGGATATAGTATAATATGTATTTGCATGCACTTTGCCGGAAAACATGACAAATAACAATGTAACATGACATTGATAACATAATATATGTATATCTGTGCCTGTTCAAAGTTCACAAATCAAAGCAAGGAAAAACGCATGGTAATAACAATGGGAGAACTTATACAGGATGTTATTAAAGACACACAACAAAAATCGAAACATTTGTGCCCTAACAGCGAGATTTGCTTCATTCGAAATGTGCTACTGCTTTAGGCGCATTATCTGTTTTCTCAGAACGTAGTGTCACAGGAAACATCTTGTCTAAATTGATTTCAAATGGTCTTGCCAGACTGATAAGTTGGAGTGGGACAGAAGGCGATAAGATAAAGTTCTCAGATACAAAATTATGTGAAGTTGTATTTGGTAAGTTGTGACCTCAGGTTTTTTTAATTTATTATATAAATTCCTTAGTTTTCATTTTACTTGCATTAAGTTATTCCTTTAGTATCTTATAGTACACGAAATATACATTAGTGTATTTGTTCTGTTGATAATATCATTTTATTGCATTCGTCTTTGCAGGTGCAGTTAAACTAAGATTTTCTGATAGTTTTCTTACTGAGACTGAAGCCAAAATCAAGCGTTGGTTCCAAACTGCTAATGGAAGGAGAATTAATGAAACTCATGATTCTGACGCCTAAAATATATTTGTAGTTTTTTATTGTATTTTGATTAAAGGGTTATTATTGAGTTATTATTCAGTTTTGTCTACTTTTAATCCCTGGCAGCGCTTTGCTGCCAGGGATTCAAAGTAGTTTAGTAATACTTTTTTATGATTTGTTATACGTGTAATATTTTATTTTTATTACAAGACATAAATTTGTTTGATTTTTTTTTAATGCACAAATATAGTATATATTCCTAATGTAATATATATATATATATATAGTATGGTACTAAACAATAAGCATACTACGTTTATAAAAAGTTCTTAGTTTATTATGTTAACTATATTTGTAACTAAGTTGGTTTACGTTTAAAACCTGTGATTTTAAGTTAAAATGTGATTTTAAGTTGTTTAAGCGATTTAAGTAATTTAAGTGATTTAAGTACCTGTCACATAACTTCAAGACCAAAGTTTAAATCTGTGAATAAAAAACCTTATATACATATTTTTGTCTTTATATATTTTGTCTCTTATTTAATGTAATTTAGTTTTAATTTTAATTATTAGCGCTTACAGAAATATAATTAATACTGTAAGTGATTATTTGGCTGGTAATTAATTACTTATTTTGAGTATTAAAAGCACTGTTAACAGTTATACTTTTAATACTCAAAATAAGTAATTAATCACTAGTCAAATAATCACAGTATTAAATTTTTGCTAGGGGCTGTATAGAGAAAATTATTTACTTTGACATCAAACAGACATCAAAATGACAGTCAAAATCACCATCAAGGTATGGGACGTTTTGCAGTCATGATGCCATCATTTTGCCATCATTTTGATCACTCTATTTTACATCATTCTTTTCATCAATTTGATGACAATTTGACGTCTCTTTGACTAGGTTGTTTTCACTGGGTTATTCGAGAATATTACTTGAGTATTTCCTTCGCGTTTCTGAATTATCTTTCTTATTTTGATAATATTATTTCGCTTTCGTTTATGTTACATGTAGAATTCTTATTTGAATATCATACTACACCCCCTTTTTCATTACTCAGTATTCTTCTTGTATTAATTTTTCTTGGGATAATTAAAATGACTAAGGGCGTGAATCGAGGAAACCGTTCTTCTTCTTCCTCTCCTAAAGAGGATAATAATGGTAACTCTCCCAAGCGACCTAGGAAAGATAATAGTGTGGGGTCTCAGTCGGCAGGTGATTCTGTTCCGGTTATTGATAATCCGTTTTCTAATAGACTTCGCTATATTCAATCTCAGTTGGGGAATAGATATTCAGATAGTATTCTTGCTCCTTTTTCGGTCCATATTGAGAGTGCTTCAAACGTTTCTGATAATATTGGCAATGCTCACCCTATGAAAATTGGAAAACTGTTATGTAGTAAATTTAATAGCAATACAATGCAAAGACTTGGCAAAAATTTAATTAAAGTTGAGTTTGATGATTATTCGGAAGCTAACTTGTTTGTTGAAACTGAGAATCTCCTTCCCTTGGGTATGCCTATATTCCTAATTACAAGCTGTTTAGAACCGGTGTTATCAGAAACGTAGATACTCATCTTTCCATTGAGGAGATTATGGATGGTATTTCTTGGCCTGATGGTCCGGTTAAAATTCTCTCTCTTGAGAGGATGAAGTATCGTGATAGAATAAGTAACGAAATCAAGGACTCTTTTTCGATTAAAGTTTCCTTTGCATCTAATCTCCTTCCGAAATTTGTTTACATTTGGAGAGTCAAGTGTAGGGTTTTTCCCTTTGTTAATAAGGTTAGTAATTGTTTGAACTGTCATAGATGGGGTCATTCTGTGGCTGCTTGCAGGGGTCTGTGTGAGAAGTGTGGCTTGTCACACCTGGCGTCTGAATCTTGTGGTTCAGCTCCTTGCTGCGTTAACTGTAAGGGTGAACATAGCTCGTCTGACTTTTCTTGTCCTGCCTATTCTACACATCTGATAATTAATACCGTTATGGCTTATACGAATTCTTCCTTCTCTCAGGCGAGGAGGTTGGTTAGGTCTAGGGGCATAGTGTCTTGTCAACAGGCCATCAGCGACTTTAGATCCCAAGCTTATTATGCTTGGCTTAAATTTGTTCCTTCTGATATTGTAGAGGGTAAGTGATCATCTTCTCTCCGCTCCAATCGTAAGAATAAGAGAGCTAGATGCACGATTAGTGTTAGCGATAGATCCGATTTGTTGCCTCCTCCTCTTTCTGATTTGGAAGCTACTATTCGCCCTTCTGGTGAACAGTATATATTTTGGGCATGTAATTTGCTTGAAGCTAATAGATCTAAATTTTTTCAATCTCTTTTCGATCTTAATCTTTCGGCTCCTTTTTCTTGCCTGTATTTGTATAGTAACTTGAATTATAAGATTGTTAAGGCTATACTTGCTTTTATTAAGGATAGTAATCTTAAGTTGTAATTGCATGCGCGTAGTATTTATTTTATTTCAAATAGTTATCGACCTCTCAGCTGATCGCAGTATTGGAATAACGGCTTGAAGCCTTCTGCGATTTATACAAGAGGGCTCCAGTGTTCCCCTACTCTGGACCCGTTGACTTGATTATGGTCTAGTTTACACCGTTAAATCGGTTGGTACGCGTATCAAGTTGGTGCGGACTAAACATTTGATACATCCCTGTTTACACCGTTCCATCTCACAACAGGTTAGGTTAGGTTTTTAATCCAGATAAAGTCCAATGTTTTCAGTGATTTCGGTATTATTTTCTCATGTGTATATTCGAATTAAATAATATAATTTTAACATCTTTTTATATCTTTTATTTCTTTAATTTATGCATCCTTTTGTATGTAACATTATTACAGCTTTTATATGTGTACAGTACACCACATATTTTATTATAAAATATTCAAAGTTTGTCTCATAAACCTACCACTAATTCACAGTTATAGTAATTATCATAATTAATATCGCATTTTGAGATTAATGGAAAAATATTTATATTTCCTGCATACACAACAAACTATTTATTTAATTAATTATTTATATTATATCTATAAATAAAAACGACTTTTTAAGAACTTGTAAAGAACAAAGGAACTTTTTGGAAACTATATCACAAGTTATTAAACAACTTATAATTATTAATTCATCTTGTACCTATAAAATATTCTAACTTTAACCTCAATCTAACAACAGTCAGCAGCGGCGGTATACGTACTTGATCCAATTCGAATCGAATCAAGCGTTTACAGCGCGCTGACATCTTTTGATACGCGTATCAACTTGGTCTGATACTCGCGATTGAGGAGTATCAGACCAGAGCGCACTAAAGTAATCCGCGAGCGTTTATACCGAGCGTATCAAGCGATTTGATACGGATATAGTACTTAATACGCGTACCAAGTGCTCGGTGTAAACTAGGTCTATAAAGCGTGGTACTATGGCTCATTAGAGCCGGAGATCCATTTGGGACACTAAAGCCCGTATCAGACTACCGACTGCAAAGGCCGACCCGACTGCCAACTACGACTGCCGACTCTAGCAGACCAATCAAAATGAGGTGCCGACTGACTGAATCGCCCAACTCGCGTTTAGATTGGAGTCTATTTTTCGAGTCAGTCGGTCGAGGCAGTCAGTCGGCCTTTGCAGTCGGTAGTCTGATACGGGCTTAGGCCGGTATTCATAGTCTTTGTTGGAGCATATTAGTTGTGAGAAAACGGAGCAGGAGAGAATCGGGTTTATCACTTACAGTCTTTAGTTTCTACAATGCTTTATTAAACAGAACTATATAATGCGCGTGTTCGACAACTGATTTCTCGCATGCGACTACATGGATGTACGACGAGACCAACCGTCTCAGTTTCCGCGTGCGCGCGCATGCCAATGAAGATAGATCCGGTGATCGTCTCGATTCTCGCTTGTATCAATATAGAGATAGGTGTGATCGATGTACAGTCGTGCACATAACGAGATATCATGGAAACGCGATTAACATTTACTCTCAACAGTCTTCAAGACCGTCTTAAGTAATGTCTTAAGACGCTAATACGGCTCTGTGATTGGTTCATGACATCTTAAGATTGAACTTAAGACGGTCTTAAATAACTATGAATACTGTCCTAAGAAGAAGAAGAAGAGTCCGCCATGGGATTCGTATGATGTTAGCCGACTAACACTTTTTTAAAAAAATTAGGTGTGAAATCGATTGTATTTCGTTTGTAGATTATTGTAGTGCATTTATTTTTGTTTTTTAGTTTATAATTAATTTTTAATAATTATTTAATTATAGACCATGAAACTAGCCATGTATTATAAAATTAAAAAAAAATAGGTCTGAAATCGATTGTATTTCGTTTGTAGATTTTTGTAGTGCATCCATTTTTGTTTGTTAATCTATAATTAATTTTTAATTAAATTTTTAAAGTGTCAGTCGTCCGCTAACATAATATGTGTGTGATGCATCAAACATATTATAAAATAAAAAAGCTCTTTTGTAGTTAATTGTATTTTGTTTGTAGAGTTTTATAGTGAAGTTAAGAAGTTTTGTAGTCTCTTCAAATTGTTTATAATTAATAAATACATTTGTGGAACTACGTAGCTACCCGACAATCAATCTGTAGGAACCAGGCATTGCAGTCAACTCTCCAACGACTCCAACATGAAAGATCTCCGAAGCGCCAGCGTCATTTTTAGATTTGTCGGGTAGCTACATAGTTCCACAAACATATTTATTAATTATAAACAATTTGAAGAGACCACAAAACTTCTTAACTTCACTACAAAACCCTACAAACAAAATACAATTAACTACAAAAGAGCTTTTTTATTGTATAATATATGTTTGATGTTACGATGTATCATATGATGTTAGCCGACGACTGACACTTTAAACATTTAATTAAAAATTAAATGGACTAACAAACAAAAATAAATACACTACAATAATCTACAAACAAAATACAATCAATTTCAGACCTAATTTTTTAAAGAAAAAAGTGTCAGTCGTCGGCTAACATCATACTAATCGCCAACACATACGGACGTACTTTGTTCGGAAAAGATACGTGAAGAAAACAGAAAACAACGTGACAAAAGGCATAAAGAGCAAATTGACGTACAGAAGTCATTATAGTCTCCATATTGCAACAATTTCTTAATAAAATGTAGTTTGTACTCTTTAGGCTTGCAAGAAATAAGTTTAAAGTTAAGCGTTATACTAGTTGGGGTTTTGAAGGTTGTTTATTTTATATTAATTAGTTTATTTCATTTTAATTAATTACGAGTTTTAAGTTTGAGTTGTAATCCTCAAAGTTTGATTTTATGTTACGTTATTATATTATTATGCTTACGAGCAATAACATAATAACGTAACATAAAATTAAACAGACCTTTTGCTTATACGCTTGGTCTTACCTTACCAAGAAATATCTTTCAAACGCTTTTTTTCAACAATTTTTAAGAAAAAATTATTTTTATTTTATGAAATGTAAAAGTACAAACATATAAAAAATACTGCTTATTGTGTTCACATTTTACAATACACGAAATGTACGACTTAATATAAGACTGAATAGTATAATAGAAATAAAATAAAAAATTAAACATAACTAATGTCTGTTTATTAACCAAATGTTTATCCACTTCTAAAAAAGGTGTCTCATCGACGTTTGTTGACGTTTTGCACGGCGTCCATATTTTCAATTCGCATTAGCGCGCAGAGCGCGCAGGCAACCGTTCCGAATAATTTAAAGCGCTTCATGCGCATTGACAAAACGGAACAATTTCGAAGCGCTGCGCAACAGTAATGCAGTCTATGCGTTTCATGCGCAACTCGGAACGGACCCTATATACAAAATGAAAGTCGCTTACTCTAAGGAAAACATGTAAGAATAATATCGTGCAAGTAGAATCAAGATTCAACGTCTACAAAAAAAGATTTTTCTTATTTGCATTTTATGAATGCAAATATAGATGCAGAATGACAGAAAGAGTAGCTCGACGGTGTTAGCCCCTCAAGTGGATTATTGATACTTTTTTTTTTACCAATCGTTTGGTGGTTGATTGGTAGTATTTGGTACCGTATTCAAAACGTTTGGTAGTTTCTCGTTTTTTTAGGAAATCAAAAACAAATTTTTGATCTTCTCTTAGCCCCCCCACTTTGACTATTGTAATTTTTTTTTAATCGATTGGCAATTGATTGGCAGTGTTTGGTACCGCCTTAAAAACTTTTGGTGGTTTCGCGTTTCTTTAGGAAATCGAAAAAACCAATTTTTTAATGAATTTCTAGAATTTACTAGATCGCAAGAGCAATCCAGACCTCAATATATTTGGCAAACAACTGGTTATTTTTAAATAAGTATTTGTAATTATTTGGAAATCATTTAGAGAAATTTGGAAAACCATTTTCATAATTTGGAAAAGAGTACATACATAATTATAATGGCCATCTTTACACCGACCGTTTGATACGCGTACTAAGTACTAGATTTGGACTAAATTGGCTTAATTAGTACGTACGATGGTGTAAACAATAAAGGCCGTCACACACAAAATGCATAACGTTGCATAAGCATAGCATAAGACTAGAGTCCTGTATTCTCTGATAATCTAGGACTCTACATAAGACCGCTGGACCAATGAGCATCTTACGTAAATTAATATGGCGACTTTATGCTGGATGCTCATTGGTCCAGCGGTCTTGTGCTATGCTTATGGGTGCATTCGGGGAGACGCTATTAACGCTATAAATGCAAACGCTATAGACTACGTTCGGGGAGCCAATAGCGCGATGGCGATAGCAAGCTCCCCGAACGCAGCTTTAGAATAAAATTGCAAAATGGCCGATGATGCGAGTTGTGCGAGTGCCAAGTGTGAATAACAAACGAGTTTTTTATTTTAACTTTATTTATTGAGTTTTATGCCATTATTTTATCTACAACTTTTATTTGATCATAATTACACAGCAAATAGAATACTACCTACATAACCTGTATCATCAATTATTTACCATTCTTTGCACTCGCAGCATCTTCTGGAGACAATTTCATAGAATAATTTATTCCATTTTCTTCATCAAACAGATTAATTTCAACGTTACTTGGTCCTTGGCCCATTGTTGGAATTGACATTGGTTACGTTTCGTTATCTGTAGTATTCTGAAAGCAGCCCCTATACGCAATCAAGTGTTCGAGGAGAGAATAAGCGCCAATAGCATTTCGTGCCTTACCTCGAAAATAATAGCGAAAATAGCGCGAGTGATAACGTCACGCTGCCTTTAGAGTGACGTCATCATCGTATATCATAGCGCCACAAAGCGTCTCCTCGAACGGTTTTGGACGATAATTGTGCTAATAGCGTGCTCCCCGAAAGCACCCTCCGTGTGGTTCGGCTTTGCCGCGCGATTTATAAAATATATCGACGTATCACATATAATACTTTGTTCGGAATCCATCCTGAAGTTACACTACATTTTATAATTTTCTACCATTACAAGTCATTTGTCTGATGATGAGCAGATACATGATGTATATATGTCGCAGGCTTATTGCAAAATCAGCCTTTTTGCAAAAAGGCTAGCTGGAAAGGCTAGGCTGGACCAATGAGCATCTTATGTAAATTAATATGGCGACTTTATGCTGGATGCTCATTGGTCCAGCGGTCTTATGCTATGCTTATGCGACGTTATGCATTTTGTGTGTGATGGCCTTTAGGCTATAAAGGCCATCACACACAAAATGCATAGCGTAGCATAAGCATAGCATAAGACCGCTGGACCAATGAGCATCCAGCATAAAGTCGCCATATTAATTTACATAAGATGCTCATTGGTCCAGCGGTCTTATGCTATGGCCGGTATTCATAGTCGAATCTTATATTTAAGACCGTCTTAAGTACAATCTTAAGATGTCACGAACCAATCACAGAGCCGCATTAGCGCCTTAAGACATTACTTTAGACGGTCTTGAAATAAGATCCGACTATGAATACCGGCCTATGCTTATGCGACGTTATGCATTTTGTGTGTGATGGTCTTTATACACAAAATGCATAGAGTAGCATAAACATAGCATAAGACTGCTGGACCAATGAGCATCTTATGTAAATTGATATTGCGACTTTATGCTGGATGCTCATTGGTCCAACGGTCTTATGCTATGCTAGAGTCCTAGATAATCAGAGATGCGACATTGACGGTCAGGTCAGGTTAGATATATCGAGATATCGCGATTATCCGCCATGTTGCTTCTCTTATGAGTACTTTAGTTAAGAGAAGTTGAGTGAAGGAGGTTACTTTGTAAGAACAAGAAAAGGGAAAAGGTAAGTGTTTCCTAAATAAAATTATTATAAATATTTTTCTGTTTTTATTTTTTTCATAATAATAAATTTATTATTGTTTTAGTTTTAATGGCCCGACAGTGCGCTGCTTTATCATGTCCTATAAGTTCTGAAAGGAATCTTTTTAAACTGTTGAAATTTCCAAAGAATAAACAGTTAAGAATAATATGGAATAAATGTACACAAAACACTAATAATGATGAATATTATCATTCAGAAGAAAAGTACCTGTGTGAGGTATTTCTTTTACTATCAGTTAATTTTTAAGTATATCGCAAATAAGAATCTTGTGGCAAATAATTCTTTTTCAATATTTTTATTTTAGTTGCATTTTGATGAACATCAATGGAAGAATTTCAATGAAAAACATTTGAAACCATTTGCAATTCCAACTATCTTTCTTCAATTTCGTCCAAAAGATTATGTAAAGAATATATGCCTTGTTAAGTTTCCTTTTCTCTGCTTCTCTATTTTTCTCCCAAGAGGAATAATCAAAGTGCTCCTACAAAAATATAATACGCTATTATGGAATGATCAAATTTTATCAAAAATATTTTAGCTAAATTCTAACTTACAGAGCATACATATGACGAATTTATAGGCTGCCAAGTACACCCATTAATTTTTCTTACATTAAATATCCAAGCAGTTTGTACCTCAACATTTTTAGGGAAACGATAGAATGAAACAAATGGACAATTTTCATCTCCTTCGAGTTTCCGACGCTTCTTATATATATTTGCACAACCAGATACACAGCACTTTATTCTGTATAATAAACAAAATACTCTCAAAAGAAAAGATCAAGTTCAATAATATAGCTTTCAAAGAAAAGTCAGGTCGTTAACAGCACATGTAGATTTTGAGATTATTCGGAAAATATCGCAAATGTAGAGAACATTACAGATGTTTTTAGTAAATGAAGTCTATTCTCAGTTAGAGTCCTACATAAGGACTCTATTTTCAATACATTCTAAGTATGTACATTCATATAATATTAGTGAGAAAATGACATCATGTGCTATTAGAGGTTAGATTAAGTTTACATTTAATAATAAATATTTACACAAATAGGAATACTTACACCATAATAATAATAATGTATTGCACAAAAGTATAAAATATAAACACTAATAAAGTACCATTAATATACAAATGTGCATTATACATATTTCACTACCGATGTCAATATTGTCAATCACATGCAGTACAGAAGCAACATGGCGTTATTATCACGTGATTTTAGACAACCAATCAGGCCATGAGGTTCAATGTCGCATCTCTGATTATCTAGGACTCTATGCTATGCTTATGCTACGCTATGCATTTTGTGTATTATAGCCTTTATTGGGAAACGATCAGTGCTTCGCAAAATGCCGGCCTTTCGCAAAGAGGCTAGTCTTTTTGCAAAAGGGCTGATTTTGCAATAAGCCTGCGACATATATACATCAT
Source organism: Harpagoxenus sublaevis (assembly GCA_030770355.1). Taxonomy (NCBI): domain Eukaryota; kingdom Metazoa; phylum Arthropoda; class Insecta; order Hymenoptera; family Formicidae; genus Harpagoxenus; species Harpagoxenus sublaevis. The sequence continues at coordinate 47,998 of JASTWR010000956.1, read as the reverse complement.
GTATCTGCTCATCATCAGACAAATGACTTGTAATGGTAGAAAATTATAAAATGTAGTGTAACTTCAGGATGGATTCCGAACAAAGTATTATATGTGATACGTCGATATATTTTATAAATCGCCCGAACCACCCGGAGTACGAGTATTATAGAAGAGGCATAAAGCTGCATTTTCACGAGCCGCTGAAACCGATCGTTCGAGCGACAAAACGGATCACGTGACGACGTTTTGTACTATTTTGGTACGATACGCCTTCAAAATATCTTAATACGTTAAGGCTATAATACATAAAATGCATAGCGTAGCATATATAAGCATAGCACAAGACCGCTGGACCAATGAGCATCCAGCATAAAGTCGCCATATTAATTTACGTAAGATGCTCATTGGTCCAGCGGTCTTATGTAGAGTCCTAGATTATCAGAGAATATAGGACTCTAGTCTTATGCTATGCTTATGCAACGTTATGCATTTTGTGTGTGACGGCCTTTATTGTTTACACCATCGTACGTACTAATTAAGCCAATTTAGTCCAAATCTAGTACTTAGTACGCGTATCAAACGGTCGGCGTAAAGATGGCCATTATAATTATGTATGTACTCTTTTCCAAATTATGAAAATGGTTTTCCAAATTTCTCTAAATGATTTCCAAATAATTACAAATACTTATTTAAAAATAACCAATTGTTTGCCAAATATATTGAGGTCTGGATTGCTCTTGCGATCTAGTAAATTCTAGAAATTCATTAAAAAATTGGTTTTTTCGATTTCCTAAAAAAACGCGAAACCACCAAAAGTTTTTAATGCGGTACCAAACACTGCCAATCAATCGCCAATCGATTAAAAAAAAAAAAATTACAATAGTCAAAGTAGGGGGGGCTAAGAGAAGATCAAAAATTTGTTTTTGATTTCCTAAAAAAACGAGAAACTACCAAACGTTTTGAATACGGTACCAAATACTACCAATCAACCACCAAACGATCGGTAAAAAAAAAAGTATCAATAATCCACTTGGGGGGGCTAACTCCGTCGAGCTAGAAAGAGTAGTGTTGCGTGCAACAGTAGTTGCCGGATTTTGTCAGAGATGGCGCTGCTGCAATCTGACAAGGACAGATATATCGTAAAGGTATCCGTTAGACAAGGACAGGTATAGATCGGTAACATAGAAAATATAGTAAACAATCGAAATTATCGATTATTTTTAGTTCCGCGCTAGACGATGGCGCTTTCACGTTGGAGTTCGCTTGTCAGTGCAGGATCCTATAGCCAAGGCCGATATCGATAATTTAGCTTGTTTTCTGTATTACCGACCTATCTGTCCTTGCCTAACAAGTATCTATAGATAGTATAGATCTATACGATATATCTAGGTCCATATACATATTTGGCCCCTCATCTACAACAAAATACAAAAACATTGATATATTTGGATTGTACATTGTTTTTACATGAATGTACTACGATTTTTAGTGTTTGTACATCCTTGGTTAATGTAAAAAAAATAAAAAAAATTTACTAACAAGACTTCTAAAAGTTAACTCCTCATTATTAAAAAAATAATGATAAATCACAGTTTATTATGCTTAATTGTTTGTACATTATTTGTACATTCTTAGTAATTGATTTACTTTTCATTTAAATATTTCTTTTTTTGTTTAAAATATAAAGAAACAATTTTTATTCGAACTCGGCGCGGCGGTTAAATCTTCATTTTTTCGCATATACATATATATCAATAACTCAAGAACTAATCAACCAAATCTTAAAGAATTATATATGAAATAGGGGTAAAAAACACTGAAGAATATAATGTAATTAGAAAAAAATTGCCATATTGGCAATTCTTTTCTAATTCTATTATATTCTTCAGTGTTTTCTACTCCTATTTCATATATATATAATAATTCTTTAAGATTTGGTTGATTAATTTTTGAGTTATACATTTGTGAAAAAATCTTAAAGAATTAATCTTAAGTATATTTAAGATTATTAAATTTATATTTAAGAACCAAATCTTCAAGAATTATATATGAAATCAAATGGCCCCACGTGGTGCATCCTAGATAGTGCTAAAGCAGCCCGCAACTTTTATTTGACTTTAATTATGTTTTAAAACTTATAAAAACCATCTCTTGTTTCAATTTTGATAAAAAAATTTGAAAGTAAAGCAATTTCAAATTTCAACATAAAAATGGCGATAACTCGAAAACAACGCATTTTCGGACCTATGTTTATATCAACTTTCTTTCTTGTTTTTGGTTCTTCATTCATCTCACGAGCGATTTACCTCGACTTACGAAACACCCTGTATATTGGCAATGTTTTTTTATTCTATTATATTCTTCAGTGTTTTCTACCACTGTTTTTTCATATATAATTCTTTAAGATTTGGTTGATTAGTTCTTCGAGTTATATATGAAATAGGAGTAGAAAACACTGAAGAATATAATAGAATTAGAAAAGTATTGCCAATATATGTGGCAATTTTTTTCTAATTCTATTATATTCTTCAGTGTTTTCTACCGCTTTTTCATATATAATTCTTTAAGATTTGGTTGATTAGTTCTTGAGTTATAGATATACAGTATATGCGAAAAAATGAAGATTTACCCGCCGAGTTCGAACAAAAATTGTTTATTTATATTTTAAACAAAAAAAGAAATATTTGAATAAAAAGTAAATCAATTACTAAGAATGTACAAATGATGTACAAACAATTAAGCGCAATAAATTGTGATTTATCATTATTTTTGAAATAATGAGCGGCTAACTTTTAGAAGTCTTGTTACTAAAACTTTTTATTTTTTTTTTTTTAAATTAACCAAGGATGTACAAACATTAAAAATCGTACATTCATGTACAAACGATGTACAATCCGAATATATTAATGTTTATGTATTTTGTTGTAGATGAGGGGCCAAACATATAGACCTGATATATCTGTCCTTGTCAAATTGCAGCGCCATGCATGCATGTGCCTCTGCATTTATAAAATTTTAGTGGGAAAAATCTTTTTTTCTAGACTTTCAATCTTAGTTCTACTTGCACGATATTGTTCCTACATGTTGTCCCTAGGTCGAGCTGGTCTCATTTTGCGTGAATTAACTGTACAATTTTTGTATTCATCGAATATTGTCGTTAGGTGACAGCTCTACGTGCCAAAAATAAGTGCGATTTTTAATTTTTTTCGTTTTTGATATACATATACTCGAACCAACCGGACCTTTATTTTTGTACGTATCTTTAAATTGTGTAAAAGAGTTTTGCAATTCAAAGATTTCTCCCACCAAAAGATGTCAGAATTGCTACCACTATAGGATCTTTTTAAGATAGTTTGGAGAAAACAAATGTACTTTATGAAGTCGACATATGGGGCTAATCGGATCATTTTTTTCGGGATGATTCTGATCATGAAATTTTTCGATATTTTATAGCTATTACAATTAAAAACTATGTTCTTTTTCGTTTCCTAGATGGTTCGTACGTACAAAAGCGTTAATCAATTAATGAGTCATGGTCACAAAAAACAATGAACGAGGCTGTGCAGAAGGTAAAGTCTGGAAAAATGACTTTGCGTCAAGCTCTTAATTGTTATGAGGTTTCATATACAACCTTACAGAGGCGAGTTATTGGTTCTACTGGAAGCGTTATTAAACATTGTGGTGGACAACCTGTCATGGACATAGTGACTGAAAAGAAGTTTGCTAACCGTTTAATTTATCTGGCTAATGGAGGATTTGGTATCACCCCGAAGAACGTAAGGGAAATATGCTTTTGCTGTTCGCCATAATTTAAAACACAATTTTAATACCGATACTGACAATGAGATGGCAGGAGAGGACTGGTTTCATAGATTTATGCTTCAAAACATTAGTATTAGAAAACCAGAAGGTTTATCTAGAGCAAGAATCAACGGCATGCAGGAAGAAAAAATTATACATTTTAACATTAATTTATTTCGAAGTAATTTATTTTAAGCAATTTATTATGCAAAATAATTTATTTATTGTAAATAATTTATTTCAAAAAATTTGTTAATTTATTTTTATTTTTTTAAGACCTAAACTAGTGATCCGCTTTCCCCAATTTCGGGGCGAATCGGATAGTTCTCTTCTTTCCATTTTTTTATTGTGCAATAAAAAATACTATGTTTATTAAAATACTATGTTTTTTTAAAATACTATGTTTATTCAAGCCAAAGTTCCAAAATTAAGAATCTATAATAAAATTAAATAACAAAATTGGTTTTTGACTACTTTTTTACCGAGAAAGAAAAATTGATCCGATTTACCTCGGTCTACCCTATTTATTTCTATACATTTAACAGGGCTGTAAGCTCTTTTATAAAACTTACCCTTTCGATATCGGTGAGTATGTTGTAACGAAGAAGATTCGTTTTGTCGGGTATGAAGCGAGTTATTACTACATATTTCTGAGCTTGGCCAGCTGCTCTATACGGCAATACACCAGACTGTTCTACGATGGTTGGATTCTTTTCTATTCCATCTTGACGAAATCTACGGTTTTTAAAGAGATAATAATGCATTTCAACCACTTCAAACTTAATTGTTGAAACTTTTATAAAACTTTTACACATGAATATATCTTTTATATGACGCTATATTATACGAGAATCATTTCTTTTACCTGTGCATAATCCCAACAGTTAAGGCTCGTAAATCCATGTTTGGTTCCGATTTCTCGATTTTTTGGAGAATCGCGATTAATGTATTCAAAGTATGCGGCAATCTATTATCTTTCTCTAGAAGATACTTATTTTCGTAACATTCTTTAAGAGTTGATGAAACACTTCTATATATATTTTCTTGCGCAAAAACGCCTAAAATAATGTGCGTAATTAAAATAAGATTAAATCGTATTGCTTATACAATTACATATAATATAATTACTCTTATTATTATTATATATTTTAATTGTATTTATACATGTCATATTTTAATTTTTCCGTAAATTGTCAAGCAAATGTAGTAAATATTTAAAGTTACATTTTTACAAATAAAAAAATTTAGATGTACCTATATAAATTATTAAAATTTATTATATGTATACACAATAGTTTTCTATGTTTTTAACTTGCATTAATTTTAAATCATTTTAAATAAATATCCCTGGGAAACAAACACTCATATCTCATGTAATAATTTAAGAATGTTTTATATTTTAAAATTGATAAAAGATTTCATACTTTAATATTGATAAAAGATTTCTAAAAAAAATACCTTAAACCTCTTCAGATTTTAAAAGTTTTCTTCAAAAATTGTAGAATAATAAATCTTAGAATATTTCAGAATATTTTTATATATTATATATTCACATGTGGAAAGAATTCTAGAAAAAAGATTACAGATAGACCTTCTGAACATTTTTAAAGTGTTCCATTTGTATAAAAAATTTGAGAAATTTTCTAAAAAGTTATAAAATTTATATGAGAATTCAGAAATATGATATAGATACAGAATTTCAAGAACATTTTTCACCAGGGATATTGCACAGCAAAATTAATTGCGCATCGTAAATTAAAATAATAAATTTCTTACCAAGAGTAAATAGAATAATCCAGGAATATAATCTAATCATTTTGCAACTGTAAAAAACGGAAAATATAGAATTGTTTTGTCTCCTCCGAATCAAATATTTCTATTCAAGTTAATATCAGAAAAAGAAATGTAAGTGCATTTGAAAATTCGGGAAACTTACCCGACTCTCTCACGCTGTTGCTGCTTTTATGTAAGAAAGACACGCTAACCCTTCGGTTTCACTTAACGAGGTACTACACCACACCTTTTTAGAGACATAGTAACACCTACCATCACTATCAAGAGATAAGATACGATATGTTATATGAGTAATCTACCCCCACTCGATCGTAGACATGACCCTTATTAGAGAACAGATCGAAATCCAATCGTTTCATAAATATATTATGAGATTTATATTATTACTTTGTAAAATTACTTGTCACGAAATCGCACGTAAAATTATCTTACAATCATTCCTCCTCATTCGGGCGCACACTTTGCCGTCAGATCAATAGAATCGGATTAAATTTTATAAACGAGAGATGAGAACACGTTAATAGAATTTAACACAATTAAACGGATGTGATTTTAGTCGAGCTAATACTTCTCTCGTAGAGAGTGCATTTCCTACTCGCAATATATATAAAAGCATTTAAGCGCAGATTGCGCAGTCACAGCTATCTTATCAGTATTAAAAAGTAGAACGTAATCTTACTATATCTTCTCGCACAATGGATGTGTGCGTGAGTCATTGGAAAGTATACGAATCAGGTGAAACATGAACGCTATACTGAGCGTCGCGAGCGGCGATATCTTGTCACTAAGAAGATGGATTTTTTCATAATTTTACTTATATTCTATGGTAAGAAGCTAACAAAGCTGTGGTGTGCATCATTTAAATAAAACAACGATAGTTGCGGATATTCGGCGTCAAATTTTCAACATCTCAAACATCTTCCTCCTAGGGATAAGTCCAACGGAATCTCAACTCCGTATACCGGACGAGCTTAAGGAATGTTATGTGAATAATAACATGCAAGATTTTCATCTTCCCATGAACATGCGCGTGCTGCTGGATATCATTCGCAAAGCAGAGACATATTCTTACGCTACGATGGATATCAGAACAATGTCATCCTCCCTGATGCACAGGTACGAAGCTTTCGACGCAAATCGAAGTTATAACATCCCAGCTATAATGCTAAATATTCTTGAAATATTCATAGAAACGTTCATGATTTTCATAATAAAATAGTTCTAAAGTAACATTTTAAGAATATTTTAGATATATTCCAAAATATTTGCAGAATGTAAAAGCAGTATTCAAATTGTTAGTAAAAACACTGATCCATTCATATCTGTATTTTGAATCTTCCAAGAATATTCAAGAACATGCATAATTGTTACATATTTGAAAGATATTCCACATATGTTCCAGAAAGATGTGCGTAATATTTATAAATTTAACTTATAAAATATTTTCAGAATATTATTAACAGGTATTCAAAACAATTTTAATAATGAATAACCAGATAACGCTAAATATATTTCGGAAAAATTTATGGAATGTTCATAAAGTTTCAATATTTCTAAATTTTTTGGAATGCTCATAAAGTCTCAAAATAATATTCCAAGAGTATTCCAATATATTCCGGAACATTTACAAAATGTAAAAGCAATATTCAAGTGTTAGTAAAAAAAAAAACATTCCATTCATATTCGTATTTTGTATCTTCTAAGAATATTTAAGGAATATATGCATAATCGTTACATAGTCGAAGGATATTTCACATATATTCCAAAAAGATGCGCGTAATATTTATTAATTTATAAATAAATTCTAAAAAGTTATAAAATTTATATCAAAGTTATGAAAAATTCTGAAATTTAAATAGAAATTCTGGAAAATCACGTAAATGCTAAGACAAATTTTTACCAAGAATAAGTTTAACAAAATTTAAAATTCGTATTATACAATATAGGTATGATAAATTTGTATTGATAAATTATTACATATATTACATTTAAACTGTATGAGAAAGGTGTGAATATATTAGAAAGAAAAATATAATTTTAGTAATATTTAATTTGTTAATATTTTAATGTATTGACCAAGAATTTATTAATTATAATTTTCGCATATTAGATCCTGCGTTGGCTCTCATAGCCCATTATTTACCTTGTTTTTCTATTCAGAGCCTTATTATATATTTTTGTTTATTTAATTTGTGTATGTATAATATTAATTGTAAAATTTGTGTAAAATGTTATAAACTCAACTTGTTTATGAGGCCTTTGGCCCATCCTTTGTATATTGTATTATTGCGTTGGTGTATGTATACATATATCTATGTATTATACTACATGCATACGTATTATATTCCTTTTTTTCATACGTATTAGATTTAAGCTTGATGGCATCAAACATTATAAAGATGTACAAGAAAGGGATGGGATACTTCCTTTTGGACAGTCTGGAAGACAAAGTGTCAAATATAAATTGATAAAGGAAATGGTTCCAGGAAAACCGGAACTTTTTCCGTTTGACGCACTCACAGCGATAGAACGATGCACTTTACACCAGGCTATCTCAAATACAATAATGAAAGAAGATTCACGTAGCACAAGTACATTATGTGAAGAGATCGGTCAGAAGTTAATAAGTAATGCGTTTTTATGTCATTTATTTGCAAATACTTTATACTTTTTATAAAAGATTTAGAATTAAAGTGAATATTGTAATATAGGTAGAGTTCTATTTGTCAATTTATGGAATTGTCCGAGAGAATACGGAGTAATTCTTACGTCGTATGGGACTATTGCTCCAGGTGCTATTATAGGAGCCATCGCTGCTTCTCTTCAGCATCAGAATGTTGGATTAAATCAAATCATTAACACAATAACATTTGGTATTGTATTCGTAAAAATATGTTAGAGACTTAAGAGAACTTATTTTTCCAAGCAAACTGTCCGCAGTATGATAACAGATTGGCAACAGATTTTCTCAGATATTGCAACAGGTCCGGTATCATTCGTGTCCGCATTAAACTTGTGTTTGCTGGCAGAGCCTGCCGATATAATCCGACAACGGATTGACGGTAGAAACCGAGCAGAATCTGTCATTTCGTAAACATTTAAATGGAATACATCATTTAAATTTAAACGGCAGATTCTGCTCAGTTTCCGCAGTCAATCTGCCATTATACATATTCCATTAGCAGAACACGGAACTTTTCAGAATAGAGTTTGATTGAAATTATTTACCTATTTCCTAGATTTCTATTGTGTTTTCTAGAGAAAATGGAATAATTCCGATTGGAATCCATTCCGAAAAGTTCTATAATACGTGCCCTGATTCTGTTATAGATATTTCTGCTAGCATTTTAATTGTTAACATTTGCAGCACACTTTTTCAAAATCTGTTCTCAATAAATTTGGCCGTGCTGATCGTTATACAACTAAATAAATCATACAGAATAATAAAAAAATATAAAAATTTTAAGTATATATTTAAACAAAATGTCTTCTTTCTTTCGTTTTAGAAAGGCCTGTTACCATCGCTAGCGTAACTCACATTGAAGAAGTTGACTTTATTATACCAAGAAATGAAATGATTCATGATAGATCAATGTCATATCTTTCCTCGCTTAAGACAGATCTAAAATTAGACAACGTATGGCTAACAACGGTTGCAGGTGGAGAATTTTAAATGGCAAATATCACTTGTTATAATCTTAATTGAAATTAAAATCGTAAAATGAGATATAAACTTTTCAGGTGAATTAGCGGAAATGGTAGTATATCAAGGACCTATATTAGGCTCCGATATGGAACTTGGAGCCACTGGATTTTGGAATAACACTATGCGTCCCGGTGTTTATTATTTAAAAAATCAAAATGGCTACTTTGACGCCACCCGTGCTGAAATAGTCGGTGATATCGATGGTAAACATCTCTGCAGACAAATCATTTTCCTTTATTATAGAAAAGTACAGTATTATACTATTACAAACGCTATTTACTGCCCTTTTCCTTTGGATTCATAGGTCTCATCATAGCGAATAAGGTGCACACCTGGGTGAACGACTTTTACAGTCTTCGATTGAGTCAAATTCTTGATATGTATTACTCAGACGAAGGTATAACTTTATTTAATGAAAACATCAGAGTCTGTGACAGGAAGAAGGCTTTCTCATACTTCGTGTCCAGGACGCTTTTGGACGAGCAGGTGTTTTTCTACGCATTTTATATAATGTAATATAAATGCAACATGCGCAAACAAGTCAAAGTGTATAAACTCTATTATTACGGATCACTTGTAACAGACATACGCCGCATCTCATCTTTTGGCCTACCATAACGATATCGTATTCAAATCTCCAGAAGCTCTTAAACGACTGGTCGATCACGCGATTGCTAAATTCTCAGTTTACGCAAACAATCACCTCTTGACAGAATTACTCTGTCGAAACAGAAAACGTTATCCACAAGTAGAGGCGTTGATCGTATTTGACGGTAGTTGGACTGAGGAATACACAATGGATTTGGTCGCGTAAGTCAAGAAAAGTGAACTTGTTTACTATTTCTCAAATGTATTAAGGACTATTAATGATTATTAATCAATTAAATCGATAACTATTTTTATTAGGGCACTAATAGATGACTTGGATGTATCGATGTACAGTTCAAAACTGGGAATTTTACACGGTACATCAGGACAATGGTTGCTCAATGTAACAAGCAGTCCTAGTCTTGCTTATTACGCTATATCTAATTTCAGGAATATTTCATGCAAGTTCTCTCTATATTGTTCGACATATATCGTCCGTTGTAAAGTATGATTAATATTACATATATTTATATAGGGCCTACGCGTTTAGATTTCGTTACAACGTTGAATGCAATATCCAATTATCTAAATGAAACCTGGGAAGCAAAATGGCAACAACATACAATAGGAAGTCTCGGTCAAGCGATCGTGATATTAGCTCCATTGGCTCAGTTTTCTGAATCAGAGCAGCAGACAATTTTAAAATTATTAAAAGAGATCAAGCATCTTCATCCCGGTAATAAAACGTTCGCATTTCTTCCATTGTATCCTTTTACTAGAGATGTGGGATCAAGTTCAATATGTATTTAGAAATCCGAGTCAAATCCAATAATCAAGTTTCATTTTCTAGAATTCAAGTAAAATTCATAAGAAGTAATATTTCATACATTGTACTTGCGAAGTAATCGATCCCGACTATATATAGTTTCCAATTTTAGAATGAGTACTTGCATTTCGAAATATATTTATATAAGTAGTTTCTATCTCAAAGAATCGAATCTTTACAAGTAGTACTCGAATTCTATATAATATGTAAGAAATTTAAGTAACTTTTATTATATATATTTTTAATCATATTTTTATTATATTTAATTTCCACGACCGATAATTTAATATTTGTAATTATAAAAAATAATATAATATTAAAATAATTGTTGCTTTATACCTTTTTTTATTCGAAAGTACGTAAAATTTCTAGTAAAATACACACATAAAAGATATTCGAACCTATTTAATCCAAGTTTGAGTCCACTTGGAAGTAATACTTGTTTTTCAAGATGCTCATAAAGGGTTCGAATCCATTTCGTCCAGGTTCGAGTCTACTTGAAAGTATTGCTTTTATTTTTCCAAGTAATCATAGAGAGTTCGAAACTACGCCAACAGATTTGAACCTACTTATAAGATACTTAATCCCCCACATTGCTACTTTTACATTTCCTCTGCTTACAAGGAAATAAATATCCCCTCGTGTTTTGGAAAAAAAGATAAGAAAATACAGGGTGGCCCACGTATAGTATGACAAGCCAATAACTCTAAAAATATTTGTTGAATCAAAAAGTTGTTTATGAGAATGTTTCATATATTCGAGGAACCCCTCTACCTACGTAAACATAAAGTCGCCCTTGTTTCCCCTTTAAGGGGGATAACTTTATAATTTTAAATTGAACCCCCTATAAAATGTTACATATTTGGAATTAACGGAAAAAAACAAGTAAATTTTATATGAAACATTTGTTCAGAAAAATGCTTCTATCAAAAGTTATAAGCATTTAAACTTTAAAGTAGATCGCATTTAAACTAATGATAAAACCATAAATTAAATGACCAGTTTTTTTTTTACTTTATTAAATGTTTGAACCGTTGACGATTAACATCTAAACACTTATTAATTTATTTTACAATATTTACAACTAACACAACATTTCTGGGGTCACGCATGCGCAAGCTTCACGTATTCTTCGTTTTAAATCTTCTTTCGCCATAAATGGTTGAGCTCTTTATACCCCCAAAGATCAGGTGAACGAAGAGACCATTGAACAGGATCTCCCCGACCTTATAAGTGTTTGGATGTTAATGGGGTCAACAGTCCGAACATTTAATAAAGTAAAAAAGACACAGAAAACTCTGAAGTCTTTCATTTAATTTATAGTTTTACTATTAGTTTAATGCACTCTACTTTAAAGTTTAAATGCTTATATATAACTTTTAATAGAAGCATTTCTCAAACAAATGTTTTCAGATAAAATTGACTTGTTTTTTTCCGTAGAATCCAAATATGCAACATTTTATAGGGAGTTCCATTTAAAATTATAACATTATCCGTGTCCCCTCTTAAAAGAGAAGCAGGGGCGACTTTATGTTTATGTAATTAGAGAGGTCCCTCGAATACATGAAACTTTCTCGTAAACAACTTTTTGATTCGACAAATATTTTTGGAGTTCTTGCCACACTACGTGGGCCGCCCTGTATAAAACGAGGACAAAATAAATATATTTATATGTATAGTGGAGATATTCAAATAAATCCTAGTCAAAATTTTATAACATTACAGATCTATATTTTTTATATTATGTGTCGGAATACAATTCACGCATTTTTCAACCGTTTATATTGTCAGAGCAAGATCGTTTAATACTTGGCCCCAATATCGATGCCATCGCACAATATCTGTCAACGTGTAAGTATTGCAAACCAAATATTAATCATTATTTATGCGTATAATTTATAATAAGTTTGTAATGAATACTCACGCATTATATTTTAGTACCGCGAACTCTCAAGCCAGTAACTATGTCGAAACTTTACACAAAACCATCAGAATTCAAGGATGAAATAGAAAATTACATAAGTCCTTCAAAATCAATTACATATATGTTGCATTCGCAACATACAGCTAATATGAAGATAACAATTACAGTCAGTATTTTCAAGAAATTATATCATTTTTTTTATTTTACGAAAAAAGTAAGAATGCGAAGAAATTTTTGGCACTATCGGCTAAAAATTTGAGAGAGAGGGAGGGAGAGAGATGGAGAGAGAGGGAAAGATAGGAGGAGATGAGGAAAGGAGAGAAGGAAAGGGATAGAGAGAGAGGGGGAGAGAGATCATGGGAAAAAATGCATAAAACTGGTATCACACCCAATGACCTTGACATATGTTGTCAAGGTCACCCTCCTGAGTGACCTTTAGAAGGTTCTAGTCGGCGGTCATTGTTTATTAAAAAGTTATAAACAACAAAAGTTTGAAAAATATAGCAGTTATTTTGAGTATTGAAAGGCATAAACGACTAATATGTATGTGGAAATAGTACATGTATGAACGAAGAAAAGTCATTTAAAGCAGTGAATCATTGATATATTGAACAGTTAAAACAGAGAATAGTTGGTATAGAAAGGTATATATACAATTTTATGTGTTAGAAAGTAAAAATATAAAGTATTCTCTGCTTTAATCAAAATCATAAGCTATTATCTGCTTTATTTAAAGCAGTGAATCGCTGATATATTGAGCAGTCTTTTTGTTAAAGCAGAGAATAGTTGGTATAGAAAAGCATAAACTGTTATCTGCTTTATTTAAAGCAGTGAATCGCTGATATATTGAACAGTCTTTTTGTTAAAGCAGTTTTATACCAACTATTATCTGCTTTAACAAATATTTATGCTTTCTAACACATAAAATTGTATATATACCTTTCTATACCAACTATTCTCTGCTTTAACAAAAAGACTGTTCAATATACTAACGATTCGCTGCTTTAAATAACTTTCCTTCGTTCATACATATACTATTTCCACGTACTTACATATTAGTCGTTTATGCCTTCTAATACTCAAAATAACTGCTATATTCTTTAAAATTTTTGTTTATAACTTTTTAATAAACAATGACCGCCGACTAAAACCTTCTAAAGGGCACTCAGGAGAGTGACCTTGACAACACATGTCAAGATCAAGGTTATTGGGAGTGATACCAGTTTTATGCATATTTACCAATTTCAAAACTGAGTTATGGACTATTTTAGAAAACAAATGGAAGTCTTCCGACGGAAAAAATAAACTCATAGCTAAATTAATAATCTATACCTAGATTAGTAATTAAATAAGGGTAGCTACTTTGACGAAACAATAAGTGTCTAATACTCTTTAGATTCCATCTAAAAAATATTTTTTGTGAAACAACATTTAATATTATTTTTTATTTTATTATAAAATAATGGATAAAGTAATAAAAATATGTTAATTAACCATTAAGTCCTAGGAAGCCCCTATGTGCTTTTTTGTTTTAAATTATTGTAACTCGGATCCTAATCAAAATTTTTAGTTGATATTTAGAGGTATAAAGAGTCGCTCTTTCCAAAAATCGTGTGTGTGAAGATAGCGTCTCATTTTGCGGAAACTCACAAATTATTGAGAGTTCTAGCTTCCTTTTTAATAGTTCTAGAGTTCCTGATAGTTTAAACAAATAGTTCTGGCCATTAAAGCCAAAAAACGCGTGAGACGCTAGGTTCACGCAGCGTCTCACTTTGTCCTAAACAAGTTCCACCATTGTATCTTATCAGATTTTGCGAGATCTATAGTTCTATAACAGTTCTACAAAGAGTTCTGCCATATAAAAGCAAAAAAATTAATTATAAGGTACTAAAAAAAAATTACAATGTAACGAGTATATCGAGTTGAGACGCCAGTTGAAATCTCGGAGTTCCGGTTTATGTAAAATATTTTTCGAGTAGTTCTGAGCATATAGAAGCAATTTCTAAAGAGTTCCCCGCACTGGCAATGTTGTATAATTTTTAAATAAATTAATAACGCCCGAGAATCGAGTACTTGGAGAGAATAGGGTGAGACGCTGTACGAAATCTCGGAGTTCTGGCTTACATAAAATATTTTTCGTGTAGTTCTGAGCATACTGAAGCTATTTCTAAAGAGTTCCGGGCATTGGCAATGTTGTATAATTTTTAAATAAATTAATAACGCCCGAGAATCGAGTACTTGGAGAGAATAGGGTGAGACGCTGTACGAAATCTCGGAGTTCTGGCTTACATAAAATATTTTTCGTGCAGTTCTGAGCATACTGAAGCTATTTCTAAAGAGTTCCGGGCATTGGCAATGTTGTATAATTATTAAATAAATTAATAACGCCCGAGAATCGAGTACTTGGAGAGAATAGGGTGAGACGCTGTACGAAATCTCGGAGTTCTGGCTTACATAGAATATTTTTCGTGTAGTTCTGAGCATACTGAAGCTATTTCTAAAGAGTTCCGGGCATTGGCAATGTTGTATAATTATTAAATAAATTAATAACGCCCGAGAATCGAGTACTTGGAGAGAATAGGGTGAGACGCTGTACGAAATCTCGGAGTTCTGGCTTACATAAAATATTTTTCGTGTAGTTCTGAGCATACTGAAGCTATTTCTAAAGAGTTCCGGGCATTGGCAATGTTGTATAATTATTAAATAAATTAATAACGCCCGAGAATCGAGTACTTGGAGAGAATAGGGTGAGACGCTGTACGAAATCTCGGAGTTCTGGCTTACATAAAATATTTTTCGTGTAGTTCTGAGCATACTGAAGCTATTTCTAAAGAGTTCTGGGCATTGGCAATGTTGTATAAAAATTATTTAAAAAATTAATAAACAATGTTCAACGTCAGAACTCTTTAGAAAACGTTACAACACTTTCAGAACTACGCGATAATTATAATAGAAGTCACAGAACTGTCGAAATACAGCCAGCGTCTCACCCTATTCTCGATAAATTCCTGACTTTCAAGCGTTATTAATTTATTTAAAAATTATACAACATTGCCAATGCCCGGAACTCTTTAGAAATAGCTTCAGTATGCTCAGAACTACACGAAAAATATTTTATGTAAGCCAGAACTCCGAGATTTCGTACAGCGTCTCACCCATATACCCGTAAATGCGTTTTTATCAGGCGATAAAAATTATTTAAAAAATTAATAAACAATGTTCAACGTCAGAACTCTTTAGAAAACGTTACAACACTTTCAGAACTACGCGATAATTATAATAGAAGTCACAGAACTGTCGAATACAGCCAGCGTCTCACCCTATTCTCGATAAATTCCTGACTTTCGAGCGTTATTAATTTATTTAAAAATTATACAACATTGCCAATGCCCGGAACTCTTTAGAAATAGCTTCAGTATGCTCAGAACTACACGAAAAATATTTTACATAAACCGGAACTCCGAGATTTCGTACAGCGTCTCACCCATATACCCGTAAATGCGTTTTTTCTCAGGCGATTAGAAATTATTTAAAAAATTAATAAACAATGTTCAACGTCAGAACTCTTTAGAAAACGTTGCAACACTTTCAGAACTACGCGATAATTATAATAGAAGTCACAGAACTGTCGAAATACAGCCAGCGTCTCACCCTATTCTCGATAAATTCCTGACTTTCGAGCGTTATTAATTTATTTAAAAATTATACAACATTGCCAATGCCCGGAACTCTTTTGAAATAGCTTCAGTATGCTCAGAACTACACGAAAAATATTTTACATAAACCGGAACTCCGAGATTTCGTACAGCGTCTCACCCATATACCCGTAAATGCGTTTTTCTCAGGCGATAAAAATTATTTAAAAAATTAATAAACAATGTTCAACGTCAGAACTCTTTAGAAAACGTTACAACACTTTCAGAACTACGCGATAATTATAATAGAAGTCACAGAACTGTCGAATACAGCCAGCGTCTCACCCTATTCTCGATAAATTCCTGACTTTCGAGCGTCATTAATTTATTTAATAATTATACAACATTGCCAATGCCCGGAACTCTTTAGAAATAGCTTCAGTATGTTCAGAACTACACGAAAAATATTTTATGTAAGCCAGAACTCCGAGATTTCGTACAGCGTCTCACCCATATACCCGTAAATGCGTTTTTATCAGGCGATAAAAATTATTTAAAAAATTAATAAACAATGTTCAACGTCAGAACTCTTTAGAAAACGTTACAACACTTTCAGAACTACGCGATAATTATAATAGAAGTCACAGAACTGTCGAATACAGCCAGCGTCTCACCCTATTCTCGATAAATTCCTGACTTTCGAGCGTCATTAATTTATTTAATAATTATACAACATTGCCAATGCCCGGAACTCTTTAGAAATAGCTTCAGTATGCTCAGAACTACACGAAAAATATTTTACATAAACCGGAACTCCGAGATTTCGTACAGCGTCTCACCCATATACCCGTAAATGCGTTTTTCTCAGGCGATAAAAATTATTTAAAAAATTAATAAACAATGTTCAACGTCAGAACTCTTTAGAAAACGTTACAACACTTTCAGAACTACGCGATAATTATAATAGAAGTCACAGAACTGTTGAAATACAGCCAGCGTCTCACCCTATTCTCGATAAATTCCTGACTTTCGAGCGTTATTAATTTATTTAAAAATTATACAACATTGCCAATGCCCGGAACTCTTTAGAAATAGCTTCAGTATGCTCAGAACTACACGAAAAATATTTTATGTAAGCCAGAACTCCGAGATTTCGTACAGCGTCTCACCCTATTCTCTCCAAGTACTCGATTCTCGGGCGTTATTAATTTATTTAAAAATTATACAACATTGCCAGTGCGGGGAACTCTTTAGAAATTGCTTCTATATGCTCAGAACTACTCGAAAAATATTTTACATAAACCGGAACTCCGAGATTTCAACTGGCGTCTCAACTCGATATACTCGTTACATTGTAATTTTTTTTTAGTACCTTATAATTAATTTTTTTGCTTTTATATGGCAGAACTCTTTGTAGAACTGTTATAGAACTATAGATCTCGCAAAATCTGATAAGATACAATGGTGGAACTTGTTTAGGACAAAGTGAGACGCTGCGTGAACCTAGCGTCTCACGCGTTTTTTGGCTTTAATGGCCAGAACTATTTGTTTAAACTATCAGGAACTCTAGAACTATTAAAAAGGAAGCTAGAACTCTCAATAATTTGTGAGTTTCCGCAAAATGAGACGCTATCTTCACACACACCCAAAAATCTAATCGGCGATGGGATATCTGAAAAAAAAAGATATAAGGCTGAAAATGGAGGTGAAAAAGTAACCGAACCTTGCTTTTTTATTAGAGAAAAATAAATTAATAAATGATTTTATCTACCTTTTTGTGTAGATAAAATCGATATATTGTAATTATTAATCAATAACAAAACTTCTGCTCAAAAAGGTAAACAAAGTCATTTATTAGTTGAATACTTGTCAGTTAAAAGGCAGGAGGTACTCTCTTTTTTTACTTCCACTTTCAACCTTTTTTTCTTTTCAAAAAATTCCACCCTATCGCCGATTAGATTTTTGGAAAGAGCAACTCTTTTTACTCCTAGATAACAATTGCAATCTAAACATTTTGATTAAAACGCGTCCAAGGATTTAAAATAGAAGTGTCTAAGGGCTTCTCCTGGAACTTAATGGGTCAAATATGTTAATTAAATTATAATGCACAGTTTGTGATTTCACATTTCAAGCAATAAACATTTTCAATTTATGATCTCAAACTCTTGGCCGACAGTGTATACGAAAAAATCGAAATGCTTGCTTTCTAATCTATTATTGACAATAGAATAAAATGATGTTATTTGCCAGAATTATATGCTTTGACGAAGATTCATTGATATTTCTGCCAGGTCCATAATTTTGGATACGGAACGATAAAAGCTTGTTCTTGGAATCAATTCGATAATGAAGAAGGTATGACATGTCAACAGCTTGATGCACATAAGGAGATTAGCTTAATCGACAACTATAGATGCATCGATATACGCTGTCCTCACATATATCTCCGTATACAAAACGCCACTTCCTTCAACAAATGCGCAGGTAACGTCTGTGTACTCGGATAAAAAATCAAGATATAAATTTTTTGTTTGTTACATAAATTTCTATTTTCATTTTTTATATATCACTTTCGTGTTCCAGAAATGGAATGTAAATCACCAAATCAAGTGAGATATATCATAAGGATGCAAAATACATACAACTCTGCGGAGAAAAAGATATTTATAAATGTATTTGTAATGCTTTATTTATATTTACAATTAGCTGCATTTAACATGTGAGGATCTTGTTCAATAAAATTAAAACGACAAAGTATCAAGTTAGGTTATATTTTAAGTTATTCGATATTTTTAATGTCAATTTATAACACAGGTAAAAATCGTTGATACAACAATCGACATAAATAATTATGAATGAATTTAACGACAAAATTCTGCGTCACTAGTAGCATAGAAATAATTAATAATGTAGTAACAGTAATAGTAGTATCGTTGCTTCGCAACTCGATATTTGTGCATATAACAATCTTTCCTTTATTGCGTACAAAAATATAATTGCGATCGTACTGGTGAATATTTTATACATCAATAGCTTCGATAAGCATATTCGTATATCAATTTTATAAGAAACTGGAAATTACTGGAAGCAGCAAGTTCCCCGAGTTCTGATTCTTTAAGAAGCATATCAATATGCGGCAAAAATTCATCCGCTTTCCCACCTAAACGACAAAAGTGCAAACATCAATTTATAAGTCTCGTTGAATACACTATTCAACAAAAAACTTTTTTTGAACACAAGAATGAGGGACGTCCGTTAACCTAACACCCTACCACGAAAAATCGAATTCGGATCTATCGCATAATTAACTACTAATTAGTTGCTAATTTGTTGCTATAGTCTCGAATTTATTGCTCCTGCCCAATCGCTAGAATTATGGGCTTTAATTTTAAAGATTGAGTGCTGGCTTGTCGCTAGCACCCCCACTATTGAAAAACCCATGTAGAGCATATATTCTAATCTGAAAAAGCAATATCTCAGACTTAATTGCTATTTAACTGCTCCAAAGTATAGTAAGTACAAAATATCCATTCAAAAATATTTATTCGCACCAGAAATACCGAAATAAAATTGTATATTAGAGTATGTTTAAAATATTATAGTTGCCCACACGAATTCGGTATCTAATTACTGCCTGAATTAAGGATGTTCTGGCTATACAATCCCAGACAAAAGTGACTTCAATTTGAAATTGATAAAATTCTATGTTTTTGTGGGTTAAGATATGCACCATATGTGCTCGTATCGTGTAGAAGACTTAAATAATGCCAGTTGGTATGATATATTTGGCACTACAAATGAATATATTGCACATTTTGCAAATTTTGTGATTGTCAGCAAAAAACTGTTGGACATGAATTTCATGTAAGAAACGAAAAAACGTTGCGTATATTAGTAATATTTAATGTATACCGGACAAAGAATAATACTTAAAAACACATAAGATATGTAAAAAAAATGTCATTGGCATAATATTTATCTTTGTAGCCCTTTATACAAGTCAAAATAGAATGTCTAATATTATGTAATAAATACGGCAATACCGCACTCCATTAGATCATCATTCTACATTGGCCCTCCTGCGGTCTCGTAGTTGAACGTCCTTAGCGTCTTCCATTGGGAAAAACTCGCTGACACTCAGCACCCCCTAGTTTTCGAGTTTTTTGTCGGGATTACACGAAGCGCCACCAATTTTAGCTAGTTTTGCACTCTCAATGGAATATGTCTATTGTCTAATGAACTCAGTTTTAAGAAAAAAGCGGGAAACGAGTAACGATTTAACAAAAGAGTGAAGTTTAACAAAAGTCTGTGTTGTAGTGCAGAGAAATCCTAATTGTAATTAAAAACTTACTAACCATAAAAATGTTAAAATGTGATTTTCTGCAGAAATTCGCATACCACCATGATCTCTGCAGTACGCTATATATATTTCGTTATTATAACAATTTTTAATCAACAACGAACAAGTATATTTCTTTGCAATCGAAAATCACGCCAAAACTGACAAAAATTGGGAAAATTGAAATTTGGAAAATTACACAATCGCAAAATAATAATTGAAGAGTGAGCTGTGAAAACATTGTAACTTAATTTTTGGACAACTATAAATATTTAAAAATTTTTTTTGAAAATATAACAAATATAAATAGTAAGTATGCAGTATCGTATATATCATATTATAGTACGTATTATGGTGTGTGTGTGTGTGTGTGTGTGTGTGTGTGTGTGTGTGTGTGTGTGTGTGTACACATACATATATACATATACACGCACCACATGTTATCACACATTATACATGTTATCAAGAATATATTCTTAAAAATTCAAATATTATCTGATCATCGGTTTTTAAGTGAATAGTATCCACATAATTCATAACTTTTGGCTTTATATTTTTCGTGTTTGCAATAAGTAACAGAATTTCATCTTCACTTGATGAAGACGAAGATTCTAAAAATTCACTTGCTACAAATAAGTCCATATTTCTTATCACAGTAGTCAGTAGTGAACAGTTCAAATTCAAATAATGTAACACTGGCCTAGCATTGTAGTGGCCCCGGCCTCTAAACTCGGGGCTACTTTTACCTCAATCAGTGCGCACTGAGAGCATTTTGCACTCCCAATGAAATGGGCAGCACTCAGAACGTGCGCACTAGTTCTACTAATGAAATACGCTTCAAGCACTCAGTGCTGCCAGTGCCAGCAAGTTTTTCCCAATGGAAGACGCTATAGATACAGGTGAGACGAGATCCACTGCCGGTTTTTGAGAAAAGAGCCGGTTTTGTCAAAGAAAGGCGCTGAAAAGGCAAATTGATATCCGAAGCAGTTTATCAACAAAGACTAAAAGTCAGAACTGTAAGAACTTAAATAAAAGACTTGTCAGTGAAAACATCGCGAACCGACACTGCTGGCACGTTTCGTCAGTCGACGTGTGTATCATAGCCTATTTTCGGATGTTTGCATTGCATTTTTATTAATAACTCGAGAACGAGTTAGTCAATCGATATAAACTTTTTTTAGAAAAGTGGCTCAGTATTTTATTTACTCATAAAAACAGTTTCATAATATTGGCAATGATGCTTCTTTATAAAAAATAAAAATAACTAATCTCGCTCGTTTAAGCAAACAGCTAATAAATAAAAAACGGCCAATATTCGAGCAATTAAAGGATGTTAAAATAATGTTGAATATTCAATCATATACAGTCATGTTATATAACATGACTGTATATGATTGAATATTCAACTTTATTTTAACATCCTTTAATTGCTCGAATAATGTTTAATATTCAATCATATACAGTCATGTTATATAACATGACTGTATATGATTGAATATTAAACATTACTTTAACATCCTTTAATTGCTCGAATATTGGCCGTTTTTTATTTATTAGCTGGATGCTTCTTTATAATTTCGTTTATAAAAGTGAGAATATGCTGCTAATTTCATAAGAACACATGCAAAATTAAAAGTTCAATAACTCATGAACCGGTTAGAGAATTGACTTGTTACACACGTGTTCAGATAATAAATAGAAACCAATCTATTAAATTTTCAGGATATTGTCAATGTTAGAATGTTAGCGCCAGAACATCCTTAATTGTTTTCGAAATATTTAAGCTTCGAATTTGTTGCTCGACTTTTCTGCAAAAAGATGAGGCTGTAGTTCCGAAAAGCACATACCTCCGATCGTTCTGAAATTTTGTATACTATTATATTTTGATATGCTAATTACGAATATGTCAATGAAAATTGGCGCAAAGGTCATTTTCAAGGTAAAAATAAAAAAAATATTTTTTTTGCATATTTTTGAATTATCTTGATTAATATAGATTTTAGTACAAAAAGTTTCAAATAAAAATTGTACGTCTCTTAAAAACGCAACTTTTATATTCTATACGCTATTACTGTAAAAGCAGTACTTAACAAGAAAAATACAAATGAACATTCAATTCCATTCACCTGACATATAAAATCTGTATATCTATTAAATCTTCGCCTTACTAAAGTGATGAGTCTACCATATACTAAAAATATTGATACTGAAAAGATTAGCAAGGCCCCGTACGCAAGGTAGAACGTTTCATTCACCTGACAAGGTTATAGTGGCGCGCTTTACAAGTATGTGCTTTCTAAGTTGAAGCACATACAAAGAACACACTTGTAAAGCGCGCCACTAACCTATAGGTTAGTGACGCGCTTTACAAGTATGTGCTTTCTAAGTTGAAGCACATACAAAGCACACACTTGTAAAGCGCGCCACGAACCTATAGGTTAGTGACGCGCTTTAAAAGTATGTGCTTCCTAAGTTGAAGCACATACAAAGCACACACTTGTAAAACGCGCCACTAACCTATAGGTTAGTGACGCGCTTTACATGTATGTGCTTTGTAAGTTGAAGCACATACTCTCTATTCTCTGCTTTAAATAGTACTTTTCTTAATATACCAACAATTCGCTACTTTAACTAACTTTCCTTCGTTCATACATGTACTATTTCCACATAAATATCAGTCATTTATGTCTATTAGTACTCAAAATAACTGCTATATTTGTCAAACTTTTTTTGTTAATAACTTTTTAACATACAACGAGCGACGGCTAAAAACTTTTGAAGGTCACTCAGGGTCATGACCTTGACAAAATATGCCAAGGTCAAGGCCATCGAGGGATGGTCCCCTGATCGGTATATTTACCATTTTTTGTTATCTCGTTTTTTCTCACATTTTTCTCGTTAAGTACTGCTTTTACAGTAATAGCGTATAGAACATAAAAGTTGTGTTTTTAAGAGACGTACAATTTTTATTTAAAACTTTTTGTACTAAAATTTATATTAATCAAGATAATTCAAAAATATGCAAAAAAATATTTTTTTTATTTTTACCTAGAAAATGACCTTTGCGCCAATTTTCATTGACATATTCGTAATTAGCATATCAAAATATAATAGTATACAAAATTTCAGAACGGTCAAAGGTATGTGCTTTTCGGAACTTTATCCAAAGATGATCACCAAATCTCATCATCAATTATCATCCGATCATCGTTTGTTCGTCTGCTATGTGAGACGAGCACTTCTTCTATTGTACTCAGCAGACGAACAAACGACGATCGTTTCTTCTTACTACGCGGTCGACAACAACGTGATCAAAACTTGATCAGACGCAACGAGTCTTTCGTGAGACTAGTAAGTATCACGGTAAACGCATCGTAACTAAATATTCCTTGTCCGAACGTTATTCGTGTATAATTTCGTGTTGCGGTAAGCTTTAAAAATAATCAAGATGTTTGTTGGAAGACCAGTAAAAGTTAAACAAGGATCTATTCATAAAAAAGATTTAAACTGTAAGGACGCTATTGTCATCAAAGAAACCACTATTACCTCAAAACATAATCCTATATGGGTTACTCTATCAACACAATTAGATCATGTTGTTACACTCGCATCATTATTGTATACATTTGTGATGTGTGATTTTAATGTCCGTGATAAATTAATGAATCGTTCTTTTATGAAACGTCCCGAGAAAAAAATAATGGAAAATTTATTAGACAAAACAGAGTCAAACACAGAATTAAATATAGCAGATACAACGACCTATTCACTGAATGTTAGCGTCAGGACACTTAAGGATGTTTGGGCTGTACAATACCAGCAAAAAGTGATTAAAATTTAAAAACTGAAGATTTCTTATATTTATATCGTCTGAAATATAAAATAAATAAATTTACATTACATAAGAAGTTCAACCATCGTAAAATAACATGATTCTTAACGTCTTCAAGAAAGGGAATATTTATAATTAATATTTTTCGTAATCAACGATAAAAAATTTTGGTCTTGAAAATGCCCTGAAACCAACTGCAAAAAACGAAAAAACGAATAATTTATAAAACAATTTTCGGTTACTATAGGTATCGAATAATTTAAATATACATTTATTATAAAAGTAATAAGTTATATATATTAAATTAATAATTTTAAAACAAAATATAAACCATTTAATGCCAGCTTTAAATAACAACACCGCACTATTTTCTACGTTGGCATTACTGCCTGTCAAATTTCGAGCGCAAAAAGTATAAATATAAGTTCTTTGAATCTTCGTAAATCTTTTAAAATGCCGAAAAATGATAAATATCGTTGGAAAAGGAAATGGGTATCGTAAATTATGTACAAGAAGCGAGTAAAACAAAGCGAAAACTGTTTGCAACTGGTTGCAAAGATCAGAAAGTGCCGACGTCCATAACCGTTATTCAATAGTAAATGAAAGCAGCGTACTGACTCATATTTTGCTAGTTTTAGGTAAATAACTTTTAAACGAGTAAGTGGATCCAAATGAACTTTTGCACGAATATTTATTAGTTTTATTAGCATATGAGACATTCCATGACAAATCGATCAAAATCCGACGATGACATTTTAAATCTGCTCCGTAATTTTTTATATGAAAGTACTTGTCGAAAAACATCTTCAAATTTTTTTACATTTTTTAAATCATCCGTTTCTGATAGTTTTTTTTAAAATTTAAAAAACTGCCATTTTTAAAAATTTGAAAAAATTTACATAATTCTAATAAAATATAACAAAATTTTTGAGTCATGTACCAAGATGGAGGTTTTATAATTACAGGAAAAAAATTTTTTAAAAAATTTAAAATAAATTTTTAAAAATAGGAACACGTTTCTGACACAAAAATGAGCAAAAAAGTTTCTTATGATATGGGTCGAAAAAAATATATTTTTAAGTTATGCCTAGTCAGAAAGCCAAAAAAAGCAAATTTCTGAGAATTTTGTTTGGAAAAACCATAAGCATATACTTGCACAGAAGTTTATATTAATATGCTAACAAAACCTTTTTGGTTTTTTTATTTTAAATAACCTGGTTTCGAAATGGCAGTGGTCACCGCAAAAGTACTTTTTAAAAAGTGCTTCCCGGACATCGGCTATAACTTCCTAGTAAATGAATATTTTTACACAAAAAAATTACTGACTGTTCTTCAAATGTTACTTTATTAAATGCGAAACTTGGTATAGAAAAGTATATACCTATATTTATGCTTTCTAACATATAAAATTGTATATATACTTTTCTATACCAATTATTTTCTGCTTTAACAAAAAACTGTTCAATATATCAACGATTCACTGCTTTAATGACTTTCCTTCGTTCATACATGTACTATTTCCACGTATTAGTCGTTTATGCCTTTCAATACTCAAAATAACTGTTATATTTTTCAAACGGGTAATTATATAGAATAACTAACACAGCTCGGATTACTTTGACCTTGACATATGTTATCAAGAACATGATTCTGAGTAACTTTTCCTTATAACTTAATCGGCGGTCGCTACTTATTAAAAAGTTATTAACAAATAAAGTTTGACAAATACAGTAGTTATTTTGAATCGCTTGACTTTTGATAATGAATATGTTGCAGCCACATGGTGTACACACACACACACACACGCGGTGGGGGTGCAAGGGGGCCTTCGGCCCTCCTCCCGCACCTCCTCCGCCGATAGGCAGGGTGGACCTCGCTTTACAACTTAGCATGTACTTTGTAAGTTGTAAAACGAGGTCCACCCAGCCTACCGGCGGAGGGGGTGCGGGAGGGGGGCCGAAGGCTCCCCTTGCACCCCCCCCCCCGCGTGTGTGTGTGTGTGTGTACACCATGTGGCTGCGACATATTCATCATCGAAGGTCAAGCGATTATGCATTAAATATTTTGTTAAAGCAGAGAATAGTTGGTATATGAAAAGTACATATTTATATATCAACTAGTTTCGTCTAGTTTCGTCTTCGATAATAGCCAGAAACTCGTGTAGTCGCATGTTTGCTTTGAAAGTCAAAGACCGACTGGTAATACGTTAGATACAAAGGACACGAATTGTGTGTGTGTGTGTGTGTGTGTGTGTGTGTGTGTGTGTGTGTGTGTGTGTGTGTGTGTGTGTGTGTACACTATGTGGCTGCGACATATTCATCATCGAAAGTCAAGCGATTCAAAATAACTACTGTATTTGTTAAACTTTATTTGTTAATAACTTTTAAATAAGTAGCGACCGCCGATTAAGTTATAAGGAAAAGTTACTCAGAATCATGTCCTTGACAACATATGTCAAGGTCAAAGTAATCCGAGCTGTGTTAGTTATTCTATATAATTACCCAAACTTGTTTTGTTAATAATTTTTAATAAAAAACGAGCGACGGCTAAAACTTTTTAAATGTTGTTCAGGATCATGACCTTGACAACATATGTCAAGGTCAAGGTCATCGGTGACGTTGCCCTTAACCTTAACATTTAGAGCAAATAATTCTGGAATATTGATTTTTTTTCAGATTAGAATGCTCTACATGGGTTTTCAGTAGAGGGTGCTACCGTAACGGCAAGCAAGCACCTCCATCTTTACAATTAAAGCTCAATTCTAGCGATTGAGAAGGAGCAATAAGTTCGGGACTATAGAAACTAATTAGCACTTTATGCGATAGAACCAAATTTAATTTTTCGTAGTGAGGGTGCTACGTTAACGGACGTAAATGAGGGTAATTGTTTTCCTTGTTTTTTGAGTGAAAAAAGACTATTTTGAAGTATTTTGACATATAACTATGAATGTGACGTGTTTGACAAATTTTTATGCAATGAAAATTAAGTATGTTATTAGGACACTTCTAGTCCTTAAAAGGCAGTGTCGATTATGGTTAAAAATATATCTATTCATGATTTATATATAGGCCGTATTGCATCAAAGTTTTAACTTATATAGGCCATCAAGAATCCACTAAATATTTTTAAATTTTGTTATTAAAACTTGAGTTTTTCAGATCGCTGATTACCAATCTGATGTTAAAGATGACAAGTTCAATTTAAAAAATTGTATGAAAAACCCCTGTATACAAATTATGTAAAATAATTTAAACACTTTAATTTTGACATCCGCCATATTAATCCCACCATATTGAATTTATCAACTTTAACATTAGTATTTAGTGATCTGAAAAAATCCTTATGTTTAAGGCTCCTGGGTAGTCACCGCACATATTGAATTCTTGCTATCGAGGCGAGAAATGACACTTATTTTGTCGTCCGTGCCATTTTCAAATAAAAAGACATTTCGATAAAAAAAACACTATAGATCGTTTCATAACACTTCTAAAATTTATCGAAAACTACCTTTTCTCTCCACAATGAACAAACAGTCATAAAACGAAACCTAAACATACGGGTAAACAAGCCGTTTGACGACTATCAAAATGAGTGGAAAATGTTCCTTTAGCATATGTATTCCTTACAAATCTTACTTTTCGGTCAATTTTATATTATAAGTTTCACGAATACGTTAAATGTTAAAGCACAAGTACAGAGCGAATAATAAGGAAATGGCACAGACGACAAAATAGGGTTGTCAACATATCACTTTCTACGCTTTATGGTTACTTTCACGCCTTATAGTTCTTATTTCTACCGATGTCGTCACCGAGTACCCAGAAGCCTTAAATAATATAATTAAAAAATATTTGATAGATTCTTTATGGCATATGTAAGTCGCAACTTTTACGAAATACTCTATATTAATCACGAATTTTTTTAAAACTATAATCGACCTTACTTAATTTTGATTGTAATAAAATGTTTCCAACACGTCATATATCATAGTTATAATATACCAAAATACACTAAAATAGCTCTTTTTTGTTATTTTAATCACAAATTTATCAAAATTAACATGATAGAAAAATTTTGTAAACGGGATCGCCTAAAAGATTGTGAGAAACGACCTTCGGTCTTGTGTATTCTTTTTGTTGAACAGTGTTGTCAATGTTTCGTCAAATGTAACTCACCCATAAAATACGTGAGATCCATCAACTTGAAGAATAGGGTCTCTTGAACTTGTTGCTCGGGATTCTTCTCCACGTTGTCCCACTGATTTCGCCGAGCCGCGCGCGCCCAAATTTGCAATCTTAGAGACGACTTGTCTTCCTCGTGCTCTACGTAATCGAGCAAATCGAGAGCCTTCTTGAAATCGTACTCATTGGCGATGACATTGTCGCTCGAGGTGTACAGCATAATTAATTCCCTCGGTGTGAGTACTCGCAGCTTCTTGATATCGTAGCCGTACGTCGTGAGCACTTGTGCTGGCAGGTCCTCCTGGTAAGCTATGAGCATCAATTCGTTGTCGATCGTTTTCACACAATCTACCACCTTATCCTCCGGCTCGTCCGACGCGAGTAGAGCCAGCTTAGCTAACGAAAGCATTGACTTTTTACGGGTGACCAGTTCGGATTCTTGAACCGCCAAGGTGTGAAGCGTATTGGCGGCAAATCGCAGCTCGTCGGTCAGCGTCGCTTGCACCCAAGACAAGGTGGGATGCTCCGACAGCTTTTCCGTCAACTCCGCGGTACCACCGCGTCTGCATCTCTCAACCAACTGTCCCTGACGTCCGTCCTTCACGTACCAAGAGAATAAGAAGCCGGCGAAATCCTGCGCCGCGAACTTCTCGACATACCCGTCCAGCCGATTCTTATTGTCGGTCAACTCACATATTTGCACGAGCGAGGGAAAGTCGCAATATTTCTCAGCGAGCATGGCGGCGTTATCATATTGCTCCTCCTTTATCAGAGGCTGTATCAGATTGGCGCGTTCCGTCTCATATTGCTTCAAGAGAACTTCGAACTTCTCCGTGCCGCGAATGCTCTCCAAATGGCACTTTCTTCCGTCCAATATCAGATCGATCAGGCTGACCAGTTGTTCGTACAACTCGTTTCTCACGGCGGGGTCGCCGGTTGCGGTCACACCGTGCTTAACAGTGATGCTCTGCATCGTATTGAGGCAATTTCTCAAGCCGTGTTTACCCGGCGCGGCCGTCCAAGGGAGATACTCCGTTATTTCGTTCAAAAACTTGGCAGGGACAAAGCGTTCAGCGTTGTACTGGCGATACTTTACCACCTCGTACAATACGGCTAATAAAATGGCGTTGACCTGTACGATGTACCGGCCGACCTGTTGCAAAGGTCTCTCGGACTGCGTGACCTCCACGGCCTTCTCCACTAAAATCGGTAGGAACAAGTGCACCGTGCTTACCTCGCGGTAGAATACGTCGCGCGCTGTAAGTTCGTCAGACACATGCGCTTCCTTCTGATTCAACGTCTGCTCTACGACCTCGTCTACGATCTCCGCATATCTGTTTTGTAGACTGTATAAAGTCAACGCCGCTACTATTTTCTCCGCGTACTCCCCGAGCACATGGGATGTAGACATGATGGTCCCCCTGCACGTGATCGCGCAGAACCTGTTCCACAAATTGTGCTCCTTCAAAAACATTACGAAGAGATCTAATGCCTTTTGTTTACCCTCTAGTTGATGCGGTATTTGCATAGAGGTGACCGCGTTCACCGTCATCGACAGATCTCTGTGGTGAGCCCATCTCGGATCGTTCGCCGGATAATCATCGATCAAATCCTTCGCGACCTTTAAAACGAGCGTGTCGAGAGTAGCATCGATGTCCATTAGCGGATCTTCCTGTAGAGGAAACAACTGCGAAAGAATCTCGTCGCATTGCGCCTTATTCTGTCGCAGGCTCAGAAGAAAGGCAGCGCGTAATTGCGTAACCGCATCGGAGCTGCAGTACATATCTTGCAATTCGTCGTTGCTTATAAGAGTGGAAAAGTTCTGGGCTGTTTGATTCACTTTATAGGTGTAGTCCATGCTCATGGTGGTATCCGTGTACCCGGTATTAAAATCCTGCACCGCAAAGTCCACCGGCGTAATGGATACGAGACCGATACTTTTTGTGAACAATACTGGAGTCGACGAGCATATAGCACCACCAAGTATACCGTCCTCGCCGCCTCTCACCAGATCGATCTTATCCTGCTCGACTTCGGATGCGGTGTTAACTACGAGGACATTGTGCCGGTTGTATATAACTGCCTCCCAACCGCACAATATAAAATGATAGGAAGCTAGCCTCGATTCTATATCGTTGTGATAAAATATTGGGTCGATTTTCACTGGTATAAACCATTTGAACGAGTTTGACAATGTTGTGCCGACCAAGGGTAATAATCCAAGTGCAAAATGAATTTGTATGGATATGTCGGCGCAATGGGCCGCAATTAAAAGGATTATTCCTTCCTCGCATGTTTGCATATCGACGAACCATGTGTTCATGCTTTGAGGACTCGACTCCCAAATTTTTCTTGCAAATGCTTGCTGAACGATATGAGTGATGTCTTCGTCAAATTCCATTTTCTCCTGTTCGTTATAAGAAAAAAACCAGTACTGCAAGGAAGACCCGGCGAGAATAAGAACTCTCGAGCCTCTCTCGTCCAGTGGCGTGCACGTGACTTTCACCAGTTTTGTTTCCGTGACAGGCGATTGTGGTATCGCCCCGAAAATGAGGGAGGTCATTCTGCGACCTATACCGCCGAGCCATCCCTGACTCGTTCGAAGCACCTGGCACGTAATTTGATTCTTTCCATTGTTGAACTGTGGCTGTAAGAGTGCCACCGTACACGTGGTCGTGGCTAGAATGCATCCATGGCCTGGTATGTGTATAAGACAATCCACTTCCTGTCCCGCGAGCTCAGCGCTAGTCTCTATGGAAGATCCTTCGTGTGCCACACTCGCCCAGAAACGTACCACTCCTTCCGGCGAGACTGCCATGCAGCTAGGTACCTATGGAAGTTTTCATATATGTATATATACGTAAAATACTTTTGCAAAAGTTTTGCATTTTCTTACTTCTCAAACATACGTCTTCACAAAATATCAGAAAAATGTCAAAACCAATTGGAATGTATCATGACAAATATTATTTATACTTAATCTTCAAATAGTTGCTTCTCATCTTAGAAAAGATTTCAAATAAAAATGTTATAGTTTTATAACAAAAAAAACATTAGGCAAGCAACCAACTTTTTAAACCGTTTGTTTTCTGTAAGATTCTAGACTAAATTATAAATATTCTTCTTTTTTGCATAAAAATTATGATCTTTTAATCAATCCACATAAAAATATAGTCTATAAAAGCATATTAATCATATAAAAGCATTAGAGCTAATTAAAAAAAAATAAGATATTTGATATCTTATTTCGACATAAATGCAAAGTACAAGGCCCTCGCTTTTTGCAAGTTTGCTTTACACCACTTCGCTTTTACAAAAGACTTTCATTTCAAGAGCCTTTTCGCTAATCGGAAGAAATCCAAACAGAATTTTTGTTCTTCAAAAAAAAAATTGTTCTTATATAAATTAATAACAGTTGCTTCTTCGCTTTACGTAATTTCGGCTTACAAAAGGTTTCATATAACGCTCTACTCTCAAATAGCGGGGAAAACCTGTATCTTGTAAGAAGATATTCACCTTTCCATTATAACCTGCATGCATAGACTAATAAAATAAATTGATTGATGTAAAGCAAATATATAACTACATTTAGATAAAAACAATAATTGCAGTTGGAGAAAATCAAATTATGTGACAAAATTATATTGTTCTATTTAAAAAAATATTGATAATAACACATACAAACACGTGACAAAAAATTTGTTGTACGCAACAAATTTTTCCTCTTAAAACTAAAATTATTTGAGATACCTTTTCCACCTCAAAAAAACCGAAATGATCAATGTAATATACTAAAATAATTTACTTTGTTGAGAGTGCACAAATACA
Source organism: Harpagoxenus sublaevis (assembly GCA_030770355.1). Lineage (NCBI taxonomy): Eukaryota > Metazoa > Arthropoda > Insecta > Hymenoptera > Formicidae > Harpagoxenus > Harpagoxenus sublaevis. The sequence goes on along the minus strand of JASTWR010000956.1, from coordinate 15,562 downwards.
TTATAGATAAGATTATAAGTGGTAATATAATCTTCTTCAATACCTGGTGACCAGGTGGTACCCAGACCGCTATACAATCTGCTTTATGAGCCAAATCGCTTTGAGGTAGTAACAATTCGCGACACTGGGTTTTAAAGGTTCTTCTTTGCTTAGAATCATGAATATTAGTTTTACATTGCCACACAAGCAATTTGCGGCCATAAACAAGCCAGGCCCAACCATCCACAGATACATTAACACTGACAGCTGTATTCCGATCTACAAATGTCAATGCCTCCGTAATTAAAACTGGCAATGGAGAACCAAAGCTTTCCACTGTATGGCTCTGCGTCCTGCATATCACTTGTACAGATTGATTTGTCCGCCCAGACACGCTTGTCGTGCTAAAGTTGAAATAAAAACGATTACAATCCTGTTACCTTGAAATAAAACAAAATGTTATACAATATGTTAAAACAAATTAATTCCATCTAAATTAATAAAGTCTAACATAATACAGTTGCTATTTAAGTGTTTAAGTTCTCTGAACATAATTTACATATTGGTCTATGAGTAAAAAGAAGCATTACTGATATAACACACTATATAATTGTAAGTGTTACATGTGTGGCAAGGAACTTACGAACTATTTTTCTTCAGTGATTGAATTATTGACACTCGTTTTCTAGGGGAAGCTAACGTCCTCCCTAACGAACTTGCCATGTTCGTACGATCCATTTCTTTAAATCCTAATAACTGTCTCAAGGAAACTTGTATCTTAGCCTTAACCCAAAAAGATATAAAATTGTATCAATTTTATAAAATACACAATCTCTTAACAGTCTTAACAAGCGACATTCGATTTGCACTCCATTTCGCGGTTTTCAAGTTAGGTTAGGCAAAGTATTGGCGCGGACACGGTCTTCTACTCAGGTCTGGAAACTCGCACCATTTTATGGTGGTGGGGGTGTCTCGCTTAATGTCCACGTTTTCGGTAGTTCGCTCCGTGTCCGCACTAATCGTGTCGATCGAAAAGTGGTCTAGAGACCCTGTAATAAGAGTCTGGCCATAAGCGATTTTGTCAAAATCCTGCGAGAGAAACGGATATACATTTTCTCTTTAACGTAGCACATTTGGCAGCTGTAAAAGTGTTATAAGTATTGCAGCAATAGGTAGATAGCGAATAATAGCGATATTACAGCGATATAATTGAGATAATGTATATCCTTCTCTCTCGCAGGATTTTGACAAAATCGCTTATTGTGACATGGTTTGAATGACGCGCAGGCGACATGGTTTTAATTATCAACTTGTTTATTGATTTGACAATTTCGACAATTTCCTTTGAGGTACAAATTTCTTTTTCAGTTTTTGATTTTCCTGGTACGTAAATTGGCGCATCCTCAACCTTATATAATAACAGAGTGCATAAGAGAGAATCTCCGAGGCATGATCTTTACACGGGAATGTAAAATTATAATTAGAGAGAACCTCCTCGATTGTTAGATCGAAGACTTCGGACGATTTGGCATGCTTCGCGAAACACTCTTCGATGTAACGAATCAAATTAAAAAATTTGAAGTTCGAATGAATTAATCCTCCTCGAGATCGCAGGTCTACCAGCGTTGACTCGGGTGTGGGATTTTTATCGGGCTTAAGGATAGCCTCGGAGCAAATAGGACAGGACTTAAATCGGCGAAGGACTTGCTTGCACAGATATCCTGAAATATCCCATGAAATAATATATAAAATGAGTATCTCAGCGAGAACAACGTATAGCGTTCACAAAACATTATATCAGTATAATTGTTTTGCAAATGCTTGAAATCATTTTCGCTGAGAATTGAGAGAACCGTTCTGAAAAATGTCCCATCGAAATATAAATGTTGAAGCCTGCATTAAAGGGATTAATAAGCGGTAACAAAGATTTAAGCGATCGATATTAAACTGCATACTAAAAGATGTTACTCGAAGCGATAAAGCGTAAGCCTGCATTAAAGGGATTAATAAGCGATCGATATTAAACTGCATACTAAAAGATGTTAGTCGAAGCGATGAAGCGTAATTACCTTGTCACCCACTAATATTGCTTGCCCATGATGTTTTTCAGATAACGTTTTGGAGAAATAATAGAAAATAGAAACCTGTGACGTAATAGATGATGCAATCAAGTACAGGCGAAAGGGAATAATCGTGATCGCGTTCAATAATATCATCTGCCTCCCAGTCTTCCTTGCGAATAATTTCATCGAACTTCTCTTTTAGACGCTGCCGACGCTCGACGAGACTGGAAGACTTACTACCATAAATATCCTTCAGCTCGCTTAGAGAAACCAAGACATTCGGGGAGGTCAGATCGTTGTGTGTACAATTGCCTGCTTTCGGTGGTTTGATGACACAATACACTGACAGTATTTTGTACAACTGGAGAAACGTTGAACAGTCTGGATGTTCGTTACTTCCGGCAGCCTGACGTACCGTTCCGAAAAATTTTTTAAAAAAGAATATGCGAATTTCAAATAGACAACATTCTGCCGTTATACATTATTTCGGCAGATTTAAATAATCGTTTTCCGCGAAGCTACCTCGAGATTGTCTTGATTTACTTTGCCAGTGAGTAAATATTTAAAGCCGCAATTATCGATTAAGTAACGCATAGATCCATCGTTGATTGTAAAGACAGTCGCAGTCCTTCAGCTGTTCCAGGAGTTAAAAATTCGTCAGCCGAAATTTCACCCTTTCGCATGACTCGCTCCCAATCGTTCAATAAATCCAATGACGATTTTAAAACCTAGAAATGACACAGTAGGTTGTTCATTATCAAATATACCAATTAATAAACACGATAGCTGCTATTAAAAAGTGGAATAACACAAGTACTGAATTCAGTTGCAAACCTTGAAGTCATCGTTGTCCGGGACGAGACCTTGATTAGGAATCTTTCGATTGAGAGCGTCAAACATATCGTTCATCTGTTTACAGAACTTAGCCGTCTCTTCATAGCCTCGGAGTGCCTCAGGGTAATAGCGCGAGTAAAATTGGAAGCCATTAACCACGGAATTGCTGAAAATCTGTTCAACACCATTACATTTAACGCGGATTTTAATTTGGCCGAAGCTTCGTTTTAGCATGCAATTCAACAAGTCGCTTTACTCATACTTGTGTAGCAAGGCGGACTCGCATCTTCGCTGTGTTATCGAGTTGTATATGTCGCATTGAGAGTTTGGGACAGGCTCGAGCATGCCCTAACTGCTGGCTATCCAAGTTAAACAGTTGTACGAAGTACTTCCAGGCAATATAATTACTTTCGCCACTCAACTGTAATAAATGTATGAAAGTATTCATTATGACCAAGGTTCAAAACAAAAAGTAGAAAAACTCTGTCACAATGATTTGTTATTGTGGTACCAACCTTCAAACGGCCTTTCCCGTACAGTCGATTCCGAATACACTTGATTACGTGTGGCACATCCGAAAACACAAAAACTCGTCGATCGTCGTCGTTTGGATGAGTGAACCACGTTTTTGTGTAATCCAACGTACTTTCAACACCCAGCAGCGACTGCATTCTTTTATTAGTCGAGGCCCCATCCGAAATAATGCCATGAATTTTGGCTCCGCAATTTTCTATATATGTTATCGCTTTGATCACGATTTTCGCAAGCTCCTCACCGTTAACTGAGTTTTTCGCGGCAAACACGGCAATTGGTTGGGAATAATTATCAGCTAACGGTTGGAACATGATTGTTAAACCGTGATTCGCCTGTTCGTTGATATCTTGCGATTTTGGTCCGTCATCTCCGAAATCGGTGAGGCCTGAGTAAGTCAGATTTTTTGAGCAAACCGTTATCGATTTACGAAGATTTATTTCATCGAGGGCCAACACGCCGTGGCGTTGCATTGGATTTTTTGCAGAGAGATGCTTAGTAATCAACTTTGAGAAATTCGCGTCGAAACCGCATTTCGTATCGATGATCGAATAGTATTTTCGAATGGTTCGTGTGCATGGAAGAGGAATAATATCGTTGTTCCGTAAAAACTGATAATACGACGGCGAGCGGATATTCATTAGCATGCATTGCATAAGCCAATCTTCGGAGTATCGTCGACCTGTTTTTGTCGTTTTGGCGGCAACAAAAATTTCTTTAATCGCGATTCTTTGTTTATCTGGAATGTTAAACTTTAGGCACTTTTCCTCGATTGATTTCATTTTCATAGCTGCAACTTCTACTTGCGCTTCGTTCAACGCATTCGTTAATACTTTCATTCGCAACTTTGCGCGGTTGTTGAAACGTTTTTGTGTTTGCAGCTTTTTCTTTAATGCTTTCAATTTAATTCGATCATCAACAAGTCGTGAAATACGTCTGGGCTTTACGTTTTTGAGGCTCGATGTTCCCGCTTCCATAGAAGGTTTTTGAATGTCTTTCAGCTCTCACATTTGTTTCTTTTTACTATTAGGCTGCAGTCGTTGTGGTGCCACGAATGAGTATAATCTGTAAATGCTTCCGCGGCTTTTACGAACGTAGTATTTACAGATCCGAGGCCAGTGCATACGCGCATTCTTTCAAATTTGGCTAGAATGGTTGGTAGCTCGGATACGTCGTTCAGGATGTTCGGCAACAGTGCTTCGTTAGTCTGTACTTCTTTCCCGTGAACGTAATACTGCATGCAACCGCTTCAATCAGCGATGACAATATACTCTGAACTGCCAAGTTGTTTTTGTCGTTTTCCATCATCGTCTTCATTTGACAGACTATAATTATTATTCCGAGGTTCACAGGTGTTTGACTGATGCTCCATGTTGGCGGCAAAGTAATAACACCTTTTTCATCGCTGATATCTGTATGCAATAAGACTCCGTAAAAATAGAATACATTGAAAAATATTTAAAAACGGACGAATAACAACTTTTTAAAATAACTCACTGGAAGCAGTCGAAACTCGCAGTTTACGGACAGTTGATGCCGGCGACGACTTCTTGACATTGGAGAGCGTTTCAGCTTGTTGCAATGGGTCATGCGCTATCATCTCGCAACTAGTAATTGCAACTTCCTGTTCCTGCTGTGATGAATCCAGGTCCATCGGCGCCTCATTTTCTTTTTCATTTTGTCGAAGGATCGACCTGTCAAATTCACCTACAATAATAATTGGAGCATTAATTCAAGCGGAAAATTGAGACCTATATATTTAGATGAAATCGGTGAATAAAAGAATACCTTCCGCGAGAAATATTGTCGGGACTGCATCGGAAGTTAAGCGAGGTTTTTGATACGCAATCTGCATCAGAACACGTATGTAATTAGTATTCGCAAATCCCGACTGCTCATCAGCTCCGAAAATACAGAAGTAGGGATACAGCCGACAGTTTAAAATGATGGAAGCTCCGTCCGGGGGGTCGGGACGGGCTGCGTCGGTTCGTGGGGGAAGCCGTAAGCGGTGGGCGAGCGGTAGGTGGGGTGCGAGAGGAAAATTTTTTTCCCCTTACCGCAGCGGACCTCCCCGCGCCCAGGGGCGGATCGTCGAGATCGTCCCCCCGGAGCTCGGTCAGGGGCGGCGCGGTGAAATTTTTTTTTCGCCGGGGGCGCCGGGGAGGACGACGGATGCGGTCGGGGCGATAGCGGGGCGTTCTAGAGTCGGGTTTTATCGGGGCGTTCTAGAGTCGGGTTTTATCGGGGCATTCTAGAGTCGGGTTTTATCGGGGCGATAACGGCGCAGCCCTGAAGTCCGAAGGTGCCCTCCGCGATAACGGTGTTTTCTAGCGCGCGTTTCTCCCTCGGAGTTTCCGGGGCAGATCTCTCGCGTGGTATAAATGCCGGGTGTCTCGACGCTCGAACGACTCGCTCGAGACGCGCGACGCTCCGCGGTTCGATGGACGACGGTCCTCGCTCCACTCGGACGAGGTAATATTTCTCTCGCGGGTGAAAAAAACTGTCCAACGTGGAGACCGACCGATTAATTTTTATCGCTTCAGTCACGGCGAGGCGATCGACGATATCTATTGCGAGGAGATAATACCGGACAGCGACTCCAGCGACGACTCTCTCCTCCGTTCCACTCCACCGACGGAGATCTTTCGTTTTCGAGCGGTCGCCGTACGAGAGAACGCTCGATGGAATCCAACGACGTACGTTCTGAGGAGAGAGATCGGTCTTCGGTGTCCCCGAGAGGAACTGTGGATAGAGACGATGCTGGCCTGCAGCAACAGAGCGTGGGTCTACGAGAGTAAGATTCCGAGACGTTCGAGAAGGAGCGAGACGGGCGGTGAGAGTCGCGGGGAGATTCGTCGAAGAGTCAGATTAGACGTACCCGTGGACAGTCGGGGTTGGACCGTGTGGTTGACCACCGAGCTGAGACGTCTGACGAGACAGGCATGACGGAGGACGATCGCGATCTCGTCGAACGCGCGAGAGGCGTCGACTCGTCGGACGCGTATCGCTCGTGGGAACGACGGTGCGACGAGCTTCTCGAGTCTCTGCGCGAGAGGTGTCGGGACAGGCGAGAGCCTAGACCCACCGAAACCGTGACCTCTCTGGCCACGCGAATCGCTCTTCTGGAGGGCGCGAGAGACGCCTTGCGACGGCGTTTCGCGCGCGTGGGTGCCGGCCACGGCGACGCGAGAGGGTTCTCGTGGGCCGAGATCGAAACGGCCTTCGAGAGTCGCGTGCTGACGGGCGCGGTGATAAACTCCAGTTATCTGGAACCTCGACGATTTCTCGAGGACGCGAGAGACACCGTGCTCGATCGGGTGCGCGTCAATCTCGAGAGACACGTGTGCCTGAAGGTCAACACCGTTTTCAACGGCGAGTTCGTCGCGGGCGGCCGAACCGCCGTCAAGAGCGTCGTCACGAGGAATCGTCAGCTCTTTCTCGCGTCCGATCTGCGAGAGTGGTACGACAGATACGTGATCGACAGGACTTTGGCCGATCTGGACGAGTTTCAGGAGCGGGACAGCGGTTGGGCGTTGTCGCGCGTGTTGAATCTGATGGTGAACGTGAACAGGTGCAATCCGATGCGCGTGGGATGTTGGATGGAGATACCGCGACGCGTGAGAGCGAAACACGCGGTGGTCAACGTACGCTCCAACGACAACGCGTGTTTCGCGTGGGCCGTGGTCGCCTCTCTGTACCCCGCTAAGAGGTACGTGAACCGACCTTCCGCGTATCCCCACTACTCGACGAAACTGAATCTCGACGGGATCGAGTTCCCCGTTGCTCTGAGACAGATCTCGAGGTTCGAGCGACTCAACGACGTGTCCGTCAACGTCTTCAGCGAGAGAGAGGAAGGGCGGGAGGGCAACGCGATCGTTCCTCTGCGGCTCACCGACGACAAGAGGGACAGACACGTCAATCTGCTGTATCTGCCGGATTCGCGCGACCGCGCGAACGTTGGTCATTTCGCGTGCATAAGGAATCTGTCGCGATTGGTGGGATGTCAGTTGAACAGGACCCACAGGAAGAAGCACGTGTGCGATCGATGTCTGCACTACTTTTACACGAGCGAGAAACTGATCGCTCACAGCGTCGACTGCGAAAGGATGAACGACTGCGCCATCGTTCTCCCGAGCGACGACGACAAGTGGCTCTTCTTTCGCAACCGCGACAGAAAGGAGCGACTTCCCTTCGCGGTGTACGCCGATCTCGAGTGCGTGCTGGAAAAGGAGGGAGAGATAGACGCGGCTAACGTCAACAGCTACGTCTATCAGCGTCACAGAGCCTTCAGCGTGGGATACTATCTGCGCTCCGCGCACGAGGAGATCCCGTCCGCGTACAGATCTCGTCGCGGCGAGGACTGTCTGTCGTGGTTCGTCGGCGAGCTCAACGATATCGCGCGTCGAGCGAAGACGTTTCTCTCCGTCAACGTGGCCATGGCGGAACTGACCTCGGAAGAGTTGCGCGATTTTTGGAGCGCGCCGCGTTGCCACGTGTGCGAGAGACCGTTCGGACCGGAGGATCAGCGCGCGCGCGATCGCAGTCATCTCACCGGGCGTTACAGAGGTCCTGCGCATCCGCGCTGCAACTTGAATTACAGAGATTCGTACGTCATTCCCGTGTTTTTTCACAATCTGTCGGGTTACGACGCTCACTTCATCATCAGAGATCTGGCCAACGGCTTCGAGGGTAGAATAGATCTGCTGCCGATCACCAAGGAGACGTACATATCGTTCACGAAGAACGTGAAGGACGCGTCGGGCGACGGATGGAGAAGATGTGCGAAGCTGCGATTCGTGGACTCGTTCAAATTTCTCGGCGAGAGTCTCGATAGACTGGCGTCGTATCTCGACAAGAGCGAGATGCGAATCGCGCGGTCGGAGTTTTCGGGGCTCGACGAGGATTTCGACCTGTTGACGCGGAAAGGCGTGTTTCCGTACGAGTACGTCGACAGTCTCGACAAGCTGCTGGAGACGGAGTTACCGCCGCGAGAGTCCTTCTACAGTTCGTTGACCGGCGAGACCGCGACCGATAGCGATTACGAGCGCGCGCGCAACGTCTGGCGGCGTTTCCGCGTCGAGAGTCTCGGCGAGTACAGCGATCTGTACCTGAAGACCGACGTGCTTCTTCTGGCGGACGTGTTCGAAAATTTTCGCGACACCTGTATCGAGAGTTACGGGTTGGATCCGGCGCATTATTACACTCTGCCGGGATACGCGTGGGACGCTATGCTGAGACACACCGGCGTGCGATTGGAACTGCTGACCGACATCGATATGGCGTTGTTCGTGGAGCGCGGCGTGCGCGGCGGTCTCAGCCAGTGTTCGAACAGGTACGCGCGGGCCAACAACAGGTACGCGCCGTCGCACGATCCGTCGCGACCGTCGACGTACCTCATGTACCTCGACGTGAACAATCTGTACGGCTGGGCGATGCGCGAGCCGTTGCCGCGCGCGGTGTTTCAGTGGGTCGACGACCCGGCGAGCTTCGACGTGACCTCTGTGACGTCAGACTCCGCTATCGGCTACATCCTTGAGGTCGACCTTGCGTATCCGCGAGAGCTCCACGACGCTCACAGGGACCTTCCGTTCTGCCCGACGCGCGATAAGCCACCCGGAAAACGGTGCGATAAGCTCCTCGCCACGCTGTTCGACAAGTCGCGTTACGTGTTGCACTACCGTAATCTGCAGCAATGCGCGCGACACGGATTGCTCGTCACGAGGATTCACCGCGTTCTGCGGTTCGCGCAATCCGCTTGGCTTCGCGGGTACATCGAGCTCAACACGGGATTCAGGACTCGCGCTGGCAACGACTTCGAGAGGAATCTCTACAAGTTGATGAACAACGCGGTCTTCGGTAAGACCATGGAGAACGTGCGAGAGCACGTCGACGTGCGTCTCGTGACGCGCTGGGACGGGAGATACGGCGCGGAGGCTCTGATCGCGAGACCGAGCTTTCACAGCCGAAGCGTCTTCGCGGAGGATCTCGTCGCCGTCGAGCTGCGCAGGCTCGAGGTGAAGCTCTGCAAGCCGATCTACGTCGGGATGTGCGTTCTCGAGATATCGAAGACGCGCGTGTACGATTTTCACTACGACTACATGGCGCCGTTGCACGACGGGAGATGCAAGATAATGTACACGGACACCGACAGTCTCGTGTACCTTCTCGAGTGCGACGACGCGTACGAGGACATGAAGCGCGACATCGCCAGATTCGACACGAGCGGTTACCCCGAGACCAACGCGTACGGCATGCCGCGCGCGAACGAGAAGATACCGGGCCTCATGAAGGACGAGAACGACGGCGCCGTCATGACCGAGTTTCGTGGGGCTCAGGTCGAAGATGTACGCCACGAGGGTAGCGGGGAGGAGTGACACGAAGAGGGTGAAGGGCGTCAAGAGGAACGTGGTCGCGAGAACGATAGCGTTCGAGGACTACATGCGGTGTCTCAACGACCAGATGGAGCAGTCGAGGCGCCAGTCGTGCATCCGCTCGAGATTGCACCAGGTGCGCACCGTGTCCGAAGCTGAAGCTCGCGCTCAGCCCCCACGACGACAAGCGATTCGTCGTTCCCGGCTCGTTCGACACTCTTCCGTGGGGACATTACGGGATACCGCGCGAGGAGGAGGCGTGAAGAGTTTATTATTGTTATTATTATTATTATTATATTATTATTATTATTATTATTATTATCATCGTAGTTTTACAGGGGTCCTTGAAGGTGGATATACGAATAATGCCATAGAGAATCGTCGAGATACGCGCGAGGACGGGGATCGGTTTTCGAGAGAGATGTTTTTTGAAAGCGCTGGAATCCCCTCTCTACCTTTTTTCGTTTTTGGTGACACGAGGTTTATTGTCTCGAAAAGAACTGAAGAAGCCTTACACAATTGTTTAGAAGACGCTAAATCAAGTATATCGAAGGTCGCGTTCGGCGCGAAGGCAACGATCGCTGAACCAAGTTTCCATAGCAGAGGTATTTTTTTCAGAAAATTGCATTCTCGACATATCTAAATTTCATCGCGAGTTTGCGCATTTAATTTTCTGAAAAAATACTTCTGCTATGGAAATTTGGTTCAGCGATCGTTGCCTCCGCGCCGGACGCGACCTTCGGCATGTCTGATTTAGTGTCTTCTAAACAATTGAGTAATGCTTCTTCAGTTTTTTTCGAGATATAAACCTCGTGTCACCAAAGACAAAAAAAAGGAAAGGATTACAGCGTTCCTGAGGATATCTCTCGAAGATCGATCCCCGCCTTTGCGCGTACCTCGACGATCCTCCGCGGCGTTGTTCGTATATCTTGAAACGCGAAGAGGTTCGCTCGCGTCAACGGGTAAACTTGTCTCGCTTCGCTGGAGATCGTTGGAGAGGTCCGAGTCGCGTGAACTCTTTCGCCAGCGAGGGTGGGGACGACGCGGAAAACCGTATTTGATACGGTCGAAAAAATACGCGCGTCCGACTTATCGCCGCCTTTCTTCAATTTTTTCGAGGCTATCGTTGAGTCTGTTTTCGCGCATACGCAGAATTCGCTCGACCGATCGTCCTATCCGCCGATGAGGCAACCGTGTTTCGCGTTCGCAAAAAAGTTCATTTCCCTTCGAATGAGTTAGAGTTTTACGTGCGTTGTCCGTTGTTCGGTCTAACCGAAGTTCACTTTTGATATGGACTGTGCGACGCGTATATTTTTTGCAGCAATCTGCAGAGTTAGGAAATAGCTATATATAAATATCTTGTACAGGACACGACGCGTCGCCAGTAGTAGCTGGATCGGAAAATTTAGAACGAAAAAGAAAACCTCCACGCGCGCCATCGCGTTACACTCGAATCTGTCTCGCGGGGATTCTTCAGCTGAGTATTTTGAACGATCGTTATAGACGTTTAAACACGTCGAAATCGGATAACTCGACGGAAAAGGTTTATCGCCGTTCGAGCGAGATCTAACCTGACCGCTCGGGAAGACGCGTCCGTAACGCTCGTTCAAAATATCTAGTCGGAGAATCGTGCGACACAGATTCGAGTGTAGCGCGATCGCTCGTCGCGGTTTTCCGTTCCGACCTTTTGTTCCGGCTTCCGTTTCGTCGGCGACGTGTCGCGTCCTGTACGGGATGTTTCGTATCTCTGCTTTCCAACTCCCGATTGCCGCAAAAAACACGCGTGTCGCACGGTGCGTACCGAGATTGAATTTTGGAGGATCGGACAACGGACGACGCGCGTAAAACCTTGACTCGTCCGAAGGGGAATGAACTTTTTTCGCGAGCGCGACACGCGGTTGGTTCATCGGCGGATCGAAGGATCGACCGAGTGGGCTTCGCGTGTGCGCGAAACGAGATCGGCGATAGCCTCGAGAGGATCGACGAGAGGCGACGATTGCACGGATGCGCGTATTTTTTCGCTCCGCGTCGAAAACGGTTTTTCCGCGTTTTCCTCGTTCTCCGTGGCGAGAGAGTTCGACGATTCGGATCCCTCCGACGAATTTCAGACGAATCTAGGCAGGTTTCCCGTTGCCGCCCGCGAACTTTTCGCGCCTCGACGCGAGGTTCCCGTTGCCGTGAACTCTCTCGTCGACGCGCGCAAACTTTTTTTCTTTCGCGTTTCGAGATACGCCGGAAGCTCGCGAGATAAGAGAGATATCGCGCGTACGTTTCAATTACGAATAGTCGCTGAGAGGAAAACTCGCGAGATATCGCGTGCGCGCTTTATTTGCGACACAAGAGAGATATCGCGTGTACGTTTCAATTACGAATAGATATATCGTCGCTGAGAGGGAAACTCGCGAGATAAAAAATAGATATCGTATGTACGCTTTATTTACGAATAAAACATAAATATATTTACAACACAGCTGCCTTATTTGACATATTTTACAACACAGCCGCCTTGTTTATCCAAGAGTTGTGCGAACTGTCCATTCCCAGCCACTTCACGAACACCTCGTCGCCCCGTCTGCGCAGCACCTTCTCCACGAGATAAACGTCGGGGTTGGACGCGCGCTGCAGCTCGTGCTCGTAGAATCCTCCCGCCACGGGCTCCCCGCGGTAGTCCTTCAGCAGATACGTCACGGGATTGGTCCGTTGCACCTTGGCGACGCGAAAGATCTCGGTGGTCCAGTTCGGGGTGTAGCCCTTCTCGAACACCGTCTTGAACTTGCTGACGCGCACCGGGTCGTCGACCTTGAATCTGCCCGGAGCGGCGATCTTCACGCGACCGTACACCGTGGACAGAAGTCTCTCGGCGACGGCGGGCGTCACGTCCGCCGGCCGCATCCCGATCGTTCGGTGCCTGCGACGGTTGTAATCCGACAGCAGACTCGGCAGCGCGTCGAGCCACGCGTACGATCCGTTGACCGTGAAGAGCCTCCACATGTCGTTCTTGAGCGTGCGATTGAATCTCTCCACCACCGACGCCTTCATCACCGAGTACGTCGAGTAGTGATTTATGTCGCGCTTCCTCGTGATCTCTCGCACGTCGGCGTTGTAGAACTCCTTTCCCTCGTCCGTCTGCAGGTTCCTCGGAGATCGCGCGTCCTCGCGAAATATCCTCGACAGAGCCGCGGCCACCTCGCTTCCGCTCTTGCTCTTGAGCGGCAAGGCCCACGCGTACTTGCTCAGCACGTCGATAACCGTTAGAATGTAGTTGTGACCCTTGTTGTGTCGCGCGTACGGACGCATCTCGACCACGTCGGCCTGCCACAGATCGTCGTAACCGCGCACCACGACGCGACGCCGCGGGAAGTTTCTTCGCGCCGGTGCGTGCAGCTCCCGCGCGAGTCTTCGCCTCTCGGCGCTCATCGTCTCTCTCTCTCACGAGTTCGAGTACTTGTTCTTCAAGAGACGGTTGAGCTCCAGTAGGCTCGCCTCTTCCTCCTTCGCGCCGACGCGCGCGCCCCTGGTCTCGCGAACCTCCGCTCTCAGCGTCGCTATCTCTCTCTCGAGCGACTCCTTGGTGGCCGTTTTCTCCTCCAATCGCCGCAACTCCTTGTCCAGCCTCGTCTCGGTCGTCTTGGAGGAGCTCGATAGATCGCTCAACGCGACCTTGAGTCCGTTCACGCCGCTGTTTATCTCGCTCACCTCTTTTTTCACCGCCGACAACGATTTCTCCTCGTTTTTCGCCGTCGTGTTCATTCTTCTCAGCGCCGCCGTCAAACCGTCGACCTCTTTCCTCACCGCCGTCAAACCGTCGGCCTCCTTCTTCAACGCCGCCGTCAAACCGTCGGCCTCCTTCTTCAACGCCGCCGTCAAACCGTCCACCTCTTTTTTATCGCCGCTCTCAAACCGTCCGTCTCTTTTCTCGCCGCCAGCTTCGTTTTAAAGTGGTCGTCTGTGACGCTCACGAGCGCGCGCTCGAAGTTGTGGTTCAGATTGTCCACCTTGCTCCCGAGACGATTCAAAATGTTCACCTCCTCTCTCGTCGCCGACAACGCCGCGCTCGTTCTCTCGCGAAACGTCTCGATCTCGCGTCTCAGATCCCCGAGCCCGCGCTCGACGTAGCTCTTGTTCGTCGCGTCGGCGTCCCACTCCGGCGCGCCCACGTGTCGAATCTTGCGCTTCTTCGCGTCGAAGGAGTCCTGCTCCGAACAGAGCGCGCTGTCGCGCACGTAGCTTCGCAAGGATTCGATCGAGGACCGCAATCTTCCCGTCGCGGGTCCGTCACCGCCGCCGCGTCTCTCCAGAGACATTCCGAACTTGTTCACCGACATCGTCGCACTGCCGTCGAGATCGTCGCGACGGTTCAATTTATGATCAGCCCGGCCTCTCGGAGCTCCTCGATTATCGACAGAATCTCGTTGTCGTGCGCGTCGTTGCCGGCTCGACGAGAGGCGTCGAGCAGTCGAAGACGATCTACGAGTTCGTTTGGATCGTCCCAGTGAACGTAATCTATCTTGTTGCGATTCAATCTCATGTTCGACGGTAGACCGGTCACGCCGGCGCCTTTTCTAGCGCTGCCGATTCTACCGCGGGTGACGAGCGGAGCGATGATGTGCACGTACTTGTGCCCTTTGTTACCCTTGACGGCATTCTCAGCTTTATGACCGCGTTTATGAGCGTTCGTCGCCAACAGCAGACTTCGATACTTGTGCAGGTCATCCTCGGTGTAGATTGCGTCATCGGGGTGTCTCTTGAAGATCAACTCGTACAAGCCGGGCGTACCCTTGTACGTCACCCCGTTCACGATCACGGAATCGTCCGCGCGTATGTCGAACCGTTTGTCGCCGAGCATCGGACCGTCGTCCGCGACGTACACGCCGTAAACGTGATCGATCGCGTCCCCGCCGAGGAAAAGAGCGTCCACGTATCTCTTTCCCAGGGGTCCCAGTGTACTCCTTTGCAGATCCTCGCGACCCTCCGGTGTCTGCAGAGCCTCTCTGCATCTGATGGACGTTTCGAGAGAGGGCTGCGGCGACTGGAAGACGTCCTCCTCCCTCAGCGACAACCTTCGCGGTTCCAGAGGCGTGCTGGATCGACCCGCGACGCTCGACGACCTCCGCGGTTCCAGAGGCGCGGAACGAATCGCGAGCATGTCCGACGCGGCGCTCGATCTTTTCCTCTTGGGCTTCGTCTCCCGCGCGATTTCTCCATCGTCGTCGCTCTCCTCGCGCTTCTTAACGACGACGCCGTCGTCCTCGGGCTCGCCTCCGCGTTCGACGATCTGCTTCAGCGGATCGACGATCGGCTTGAACTGCCTCTCGAGAGCGATCTCGCTCTCGATCCTGCCGGTTTTCAACGCTCTGTATTTCTTGCGAATCGAGGCGCGCGTCTTGGCGATCTCCCTCGCGGTTCTCTCCCGCTCGACGGCGTCCCTCGAGGTTATCTCCGCGCCGCTCATCGTTCCCGACTGATCGATCTACAGCACGGCGAAGTCGTTGAATCCTCGTCTGTATCTGCCGTTTTGCAGCGAGCTGTCCTTGTCTATCACCGCGAAACCGTGCCTGCGTCGCCAACACTCGCCGCACAGCGCGCGGAAATCCTCGAACGGCATATCGGGGTTCACGTGATCGTCGTACACGTGTCTCAGATTTGTACCGTCCTGTCTGAGAGAATCAGCATGTTGGCGTTGTCGCGTATCAGGTGCTTCGGTATCTTAGCGTACGTCTGACAGAGATAGAAACAATCGATGTTCGAGTGTCGACCCACGCGAAGTACTCTCTATCGCGTCTT